>VZSF01002182.1:604730-648079 GCA_013398295.1 Chionis minor
AGTGCAATACAAATTCTGCATTTTAATAAGAGGATTAGGAAACCTTCAGGTAACACTAACAATAGCATACAACTTACAAGCACGCATAAATTTATGGGCAAAAATGAAAAGTACTAATGGAAAAAAGGGGAAAGTCTAAAACATACTTTTAATACCATTTAATGCAACTGAAAGGTCCTAATTTTTTTTCTTCCTTTCTGTGAGTAGTTATTAATGAAGAAATAAATAAAAATACTCAGCTTGACTGCTTAATGTCATTGCAGACAGAACATTATTCTTGTTTAATGTAAACAAGAGTCCTAGAAACCTATTCTGCTGTCTAAACTATACTCAAATATACTATGCCAGATGGATCTGGAATAGTACCATCTTAATTTGCAAAATAAGCATTGTATTTGCATTCCAGGGCCCTGAGGGAATTGACAGATCTAGTCGCTAAGCCACTGTCAATCATATTTGAAAAGTCATGGCAGTCAGGTCAAGTCTCCAGTGACTGGAGAAAAGTGGTATCACACTCATTTTTAACTAGGGTAAAAAGGAGACCCTGGGAACTACCAACCAGTCAGCCTCACCTCAGTGCCCAGTAAGACCATGGAACAGATCCTCCTGGAAGTTATGTTGAAACATACAGATGACAGAGAGGTGATCAGAGACAGCCAACATGGCTTCACAGAGGACAAATCATGCCTGACTAATCCAGTGGCCTTCTACAATGGAGTGACAAGAGCTACAGATATGATTTACCTCAACTTCTGTAAGGCCTTTGGCACAGTCCTACACAACAACCTTGCCTCTAATTTGGAGAGATATGGATTTGACGGATGCATGGTTAGATGGAAAAGGAATTGGCCATGTCCAACAAGTTACAGTCAACAGCCCAGTCTCCATAAGGAAACCAGCAAGGAGTGGTGTCCCTCAAGGGTGCTTACTGCAACCAATACTATTTAATACCTTCATCAATGACACAGACACTGGGATTGAGTGCACCCTCAGACAGTTTTCACATAGCACCAAGCTGAGTGCTGCAGTTGGTTCACTTGAGGGATGGGATACCACCCAGAGGGACTTTGACAGTTTGAGGAACGGGCCCATGCAAACCTCATGAAGTTCAACAAGGCCAAGGTCCTGCACCCAGGACAAGGCAACCACAAGTATCAAATACAGACTGGGGGATTTAGCGCATCCCTGCAGAGGAAGACCTGGGGATGCTGGTGGATGAAAAATTGGACAAAAGCTGGCAACGCCCACTTTCAGAACAGAAAGCCAGTTGTATCCTGGTCTGCACAAAAACAAGTATGGCCAGCAGGGGGAGGGATATGATTCTCCCCCTTGATTCTGCTTTTGGGAGATACCAACTGGAGTAATACATCCAGCTCTGGGACCCCTAGTACAAGAAAGAAATGGACCTGTTGAGTGGGTCCAGAGGAAGGTCAGAGGGCTGGTACACCTATCCTATGAAGAAAGGCTGAAAGAGTTTGGGTTGTTCATCCTGGAGAAGGAAAGCTGAAGGTAGACCTTCTTATGGCCTTTCAATATATAAAGGGGGCTTATAAGAAAAATGGAGAAAGACTTTTACCAGGGCCTATAGTGATACAACAAGGGGCAACTGGAAGAAGGCCAATTTAGATTGAGTATAAGGAAGAAATTTTTTATGAGCGTGGTGAGACACTGGAACAGGTTACCCAGAGAAGTGGTGGATGCCCATTACCAATGATGGTATTGGATTTACACGGCAAACTAGCAGGGGAGGGCTGCAGAGGTGGCTTCTGTGAGAAGACACCAGGGACTGCCTCCACGTGGGACACAGCCAGTTCCATTTGACTCCAAGATGGCCACACCGCTGGCCAAAGATTAGCCCATCAGTGATGCTGGTAGCACCTCTGAGATAACATATTTAAGAAAGGGAGAAAAGTGCTGCACAACAGCAGCTGGGAGAGAGGAGTGAGAAAATGTGAGAGAAACAACTATGTAGACACCAAGGCCAGTGAAGGAGAACAGCGAGGAGATGCTCCAGCCATTAGAGCAGAGATTCCCCTGCAGTCCATGGAGAAGACTATGGGGGAGCAGATATCCACCCTGTTGTCCACGGAAGACCTCATGCTGGAGAAGGTGGATGTGTCCTGCAGGAACCTGCAGCCTGTGGAGAAATCATGATGGAGCAGGCTCCTGGCAGGAATTGTGGCCTGTGGAGAGGAACCCACAGAGGAGCAGGTTTCCTGGGAGGACCCGTGACCCTGTGGGGAGCCAGATTGGAGCAGTCTTTTCCAGAAGGACTGCACCCCATGGAAAGGATCCATGCTGGAGCAGGTCACAAAGAACTGCAGCCAGGGGGAAGGACCCACATTGCAGAAATTTGTGGAGGACTGTCTCCCATGGGAGGGACCCCACACTGGAGCAGGAGAAGAGCACGAGGAGGAAGGATCAGCAGAGACAACATGTGATCAGCTGAATCCCAGTCCTATTCCCCCTGTCCTCCTGTGCTCATTGGTGTGGGGAGGCAGAGAAGTCAGGAGTGAAGTTGAGCCTAGGAAAGGCTGGGGAGGGGAAGGGTGGAGTGAAGGTGTTTTTAGATTTGTTCTCATTATCCTATGCTGTTTGTTTGGCAATAAATTAAATTACTATCCCAAAGTCGAGTCTTTTTTTTGCCCATGATGGTAACTGATGAATGATCTCCCTGTCCTTAATTTTGACACACAAGCTTCTTGTGATATTTTTCTCCCCATCTTGTTGATTAAGTGGCTTGGTGGGCCAGCAAGGTCAACCCATCACAACAGGGCTTCGAGTAACCTGATCTAGTGAAAGATGTTCCTCCCCATGGCAAGCGGGCTGGAACTAGATGACCTTTAAGGGTCTCTTCCAACCAAAGTCATTCTATGAATCTATGATATTGGAGAAATGTACAGTTTCATTTTTTTATTTACAAATGCAACATAAACCAAAAATAACCCCAGCAAAACCAAAAGCACTTACATATCTATTTGCCTTTTAAAATTAATTCCTGCCTATTTTTAATGTCGATTACACTTTGGTCATTTTGGCTGAAATGATCTGCAAGGGTCTGGGCTATACGCAGTGGCTTTCTAACTCAGGTACATTTATAAGCGCATCGTTTTAACAGCCTTCTTGCTGCCATTATTTTTAGTCAGTACTTTTCTGCACTGGATTAGAACCAGAGGGCTAACAGGAACAATATAAATTGATAACACTGATGCTGTGCAGCTGCTCCTTCCACGGCAGGCTAATGATATAACGTGAAGGTCAGGTATCTCTAAATTGTATGTGGTGAGATACGAGTAGAGCACTAGAATAACCATGAATTCTCTTGTTAATGTGGATTCTGGCAACAAATCCTCGGTTCTTTTACCTGTTAAAGCAGGGAGTGAAACTACTACCTCTATAATTTGTGCTGATTTTTTTATTCAAGGTTCAGAGTCCAATAAAAGAACAACCTATTAAAACAGGCAGCCTGAGCTGTTCAGCGGAAAAGTGAGTAACCTAACCCACCAGTATGCAGCAACAGCCACAATGGGAGAGACATGGAGAGGTTACATCTATTATGTTTTACAGTTTTACAAAACTGAGTGTAGAAACAGACACCAGGACATGATCTAGCATATAACAGTAATAAAAAGAAAGTTGCCCAGAATAAGGTATTCACTCAAGATTGGCTCATTGTCTTGTAATATTTTGAGCATTTGCCATATTCCGCTTTAATAAAAATTAAATGTTACAATAAGTAAAAAAAAAAAAAAAAATCCTATCCAAAAGGAATCTGTCTGCAAATAAAGCATCTGGAATGTTTTAAAATGAATCAAGAGTCCCAAATGCTAACGAGAAAACCAGGCCCTTTGTTAAAAAAAAAACAACCACAAAAAAACCAAAAAAAGAAATAAAACTACAAAATTAGGAAAAGCATGGAAGGAGATGGTGGCACATTTTATTTGACCTGAAATTTGAATTAAATTTTTTTCTTATAGTGGATTTAATTTATGTATTCAAGTCCATTGTTAATCGGACCTTCACCATATTAGCAACTCTATTACACAAAAAGCAGAAACACCGGCAGTAGGAGTATTATTATGAGTAACAGAATACACTGTATCACTGCTTCCTATAAGAACAACTAACAATATAGATGAACAATATTTTTCCTTGCAATTACAGCTGCAGTTGTTTTAGCTGTGACACTAAGGGTTAGTGCTGTCTATGAATCCCTGCAATTTTTTCTGCCTCTTTCTGTATTCTACCATGTCACAGGTAGCTACATCACACCTATTGATAAAATATTGATATATTTGGAGATGGCTACTGGTGTAAAGAGCAGAGTAACTGCTTACATGAAAAAAAAGCAATGCAAAGGTGAGAGAGGCAGGTTTTTTACAATGGAAATATATTCAATTAAAAAAAAAGGTGAACATAATTTTGGTGTCTCAGGCTAGCATTATAGTGCGTACAACTCATTCAAGACACTAGAGTAGACAAGCAACCCAGAAATAAAACTAATTTATTAATTTGATTTGCAAGTCATTTTTACTACCTGAAGGAGATGAATCCAGTTCTCCTTCCAAGTTTATTAGAGATTTCCCTTTAAAAACACCTTATTTTATTCTAGATTCAACCTATTTAAACATTTCTGTGCATGAGGTAAAAAGGAGTGTGGCTTCTAACAATAATGGTTTTTGTTATATCAAGATTGAGATATCTAAGATTGTCTCAACTTGAACAAGTAAAGTAAGACTTGTACTTACCGATATATCATCACTGAAATCTATTTCGTCCAAATCAAGGTATTCAGGGGCTTCCATTATTCTTCTATGGACATTTTGGGTGAGTCAGCTCAGTAGTAAAGACCTGATTAATAAAAGAGACATGAATTGTTTACTAAAGAGTCAACATCATAGGAAAATGTTTTAATATAGTTGCTAGAGTACTGAAAACACTAACGTGCATAGTAAGGTCTTTAATAACTTAATCCTAAAAGCTAAATATGATTTGCCATCTCTAATCTGCATATCATGAAGAAGCCATTTAATTTTTAGGGCGAATAGCTAAGTGGTACTTGAACTGGAAGTCAAAATTACTGGATTCAGCATCACTCAGTCCTTCCAGAAGTTCAATAGGTGTTAAAGACCTAAGATGTTGAGCGCTCTCATGACCCTGCAACCCTGGCTGCGTTAATGACCTATCTTCTCTTAAGGATGCTATTATTTTACCGGCCTGAACACAGGCCAGTGTGTTACTGGTTACTTCCGTTACTACAGTTTTCCTCAACTCAAGACGGCAGGAAAGAACTGAGAATCATGCTGTGCACAGAAAACAAATTCCTGTCACACCTTGTCTCCACAACCAGACTAACGCATAACGCAGCCAGTGCTTTACAGATGGATGATTTATCTCTCCTCAGACTACAAATAAACTTCCCCTGAAACATTAACCAAGGTAAACCAGAATTATATCAAGGTGCAGTGATTATCAGAGGCCTTAACCATTTCCTCACAGCAAGGGAAAATGAAGAGAAAACGTTCTTGCAAAGCAAGAAATTTGACTGGGAAACTCAGTATGTAATTCTGAATAAAGTGGAGCTTAAACAATCAGACGCTCAAAGACAATAAAACCCTCTTACTGTCCTAATCCTAACTACAATGAAGGTGTGCATTATCACTACAGACAAGTACAACAGAAGTTAAGAGTGGAAAAGGAAGCTATTTTAAAGGAAGCTGAAAAAGAAAAGCGTAATGCATTTTTAAATAGTGTGAGGCACTGCATTAGTGTTAAGTATTATTAGGGAAGCAAATTAAATCCTTCTAGTACTTGTACATAACAAAAGGAAATGCCTGAAGGAAAAAAATAACGTAAGCCCGGTTTATTCACATGATAACTGCCAAGAAATATGTTTATGAATAATGAAGTTGGCTGTGTAGGTCTAAATAAAATCATTGTGTGAAACATCCATATGCAGTTAAGAATCTCCTAGGGTAAGAGGTCTGAAGAAAATGCTTTTCTGCAGGTGTTATACCTATTGGCAAACAAAACCTCAGTCATTATTCTCCTTCATAACACCCACCTAAGCACAATGCTGATCTTAAGACACCTGTTCTTGAAAAGTTATTAAAAGAAGAACCAAGAGGCAAATCTACAGTTTTAAGCTGAAAGAGCCGGAAAAGCAAATTTTTATTCCACACCAAGTTACTGAAGGTAAAGGACTATTCAGCATCACTTTCCCTTTAAATTAGAAAGGAAAAAAACCCGACAAAACACATGTTTCTTTTAATGCATTAGGCTATTTCCTCTTCTTGCAATATGAGCAGGAAGGAACTCCTGGGAAGGAGAAACTGAGGAGGGAAGGCAGCATGTAAGAACAAGCTCAGCAACCTATTATTTGCTCTCACTGTGCCTGTTAGACTTGACTGAAGCAGTGGGAAAGGAGATGGCTACGAAAAGGTAAAAAAGTACAAAGCCCTCAGTCCAACTTGATGTGAGGAAACAGAAGTGGCTATAAAGTGGAACTAATTGGAAGCTGTTCATTTTGCACAATTCCCAAATGCTAAGTTTATTCTTAGAGGGAACAAGTAAAATTGGACAAAATGCTTGCAATAAAAGGAACTGGCTGTTGTGAAAAGGCGTTACACATTCACGTCTACAGATTCTTTTCCACATTAGAGATTTTGCTTTCTTAACAGAAAAACAGAATTTCAGTATATTTTTTAAGGTTTATGCTTTAACATTGCATTTAGGTGACATTGCAGCTTACTTGTGGCAAAGTGCACTGTCACTGCATTGGGTTTGCATGGCAAGGTTTTGGTAGTGCTGGGGTAGTTACAGGGGTGGCTTCTGTGAGATGCCAGACGCTTCCCCTGTGTCTGACAGAGCCAATGCCAGGCAGCTCCAAACTGGACGCAGCATTGGCCAAGGCTGAGCCCATCAGCAATGGTGATAGCGCCTCTTTTAGAACATACTTAAGAAGGGGGAAAAAACCCGCTGCACAACAGCAGCAGAGGGAGAGGAGTGAGGATAATGAGAGAAACAGCCCTGCAGACACCAAGGTCAGTGAAGAAGGAGGGGTAGAAGGTGATCCAGGTTCCACAGCAGAGATTCTCCTGCAGTCCCTGGAGAAGACAATGGTGAAGCATGTTGTCCCCCTGCAGCCCACGGGGATCCGTGGTGGAGCAGATATCCACCCGCAGCCTGTGGAGGACCCCATGCTGGAGCAGGTGGATGCCCAAAGGAGGCTGTGACCCTTCGGTCATCCACCATGCTGCAGCAGGACTCCTGCAGGAGATGTGGCCCCATGGAGAGAGGAGCCCACGCTGGAGCAGGTTTGCTGGCAGGACTTGTGACCCTGTGGGGGACCCACACTGGAGCAGCCTGCTCCTGAAGGACTGCACCCCATGGAAAGGACTCACACTGGAGCAGGGGAAGAGCGTGGGGAGGAAGGAGAGACAGAAACAACATATGATGAACTGAACCCAAGAGTCCTGTCCACCCCCCCGCCCTGTGCCACTTGGAGGGGAGGATGTAGAAGAGTCAGGAACAAAGGACTGAAGTTGAACCTTGGAAGGCAGGAGTGGGGAAAATATTTTAGTTTTTGGTATGTTTCTCACTATTATCTATGTTTAGGTTCTCACATACTCATGTTTAATTGGCAGTAACTTAAATTTTCTCCAAGCTGAGTCTGGTTTGCTTGTGATGGCAACTGAGGAGCAACCTCCCTGTCTTGATCCCAATCTATGATCTTTTTAATCTTATTTTCTCCCCTTGTTCTGTTCTGGAGGTGCAATGAGAGAGCAGCTGGGTGGGCATTTGACAGCCAGCCAAGGTCAACCCATCACAGTGTCCCTTCACAGAGATAAAGACTAGCTGTCAGTTTATGACTGTGACTAATGATACTAGCTCAAACCAAATTATTATGTCTGGTTTGAAGGCAAAATAAATGCCAACTGTATATGTACTGCATAAATTACACAATTGTAGAATCTACCCAGTATAATTCCATAAGGTGATTGATAAACGTATGAAGTAAGAATGAGAATTAAAAGAGAAAAGTTTAAAGGTTAAAGACATATATGGACTATATCACATACAAACAGTTTAAAAACAAACCGAAGCTTCACTGAGTTTCAGTTTTTCACTGGAATTAAATGGATTTAAAAACCCCCTACCCAATATGTCTAAAAAATCAATGGAAGAGATAAAGCTACTCTAAACATGCCACATAATTAGACAGAATCAAGAAGTGACCTGAAGTTTATGTTTTAAATAAAAACTGACTTATTCTGGTAAAAAAACCCCCCAAAATTCCCTGGCTTTAATAAAAGGATTACTATTGATGGTGACCACATATCTCAAGATTTTAGAACAAAAAGATCTTAACCTTTCAAACTTATTTTTTAGTTCTAAATTGCACGAAGCCATTGAGGCAAAAAAAATGCTGCATCCATCCATGGCTGATGGAACGACTGTGTTTCACCTAGAGATGTACAAAACTCATCATTCCAGTCTTGCAATATTACTTCCTCAAAATGTTATCTTCTGTCTTCTCAAAACATAAAGACTAGAAGACACACAAAGGCTGAAGCGAAAGTTGGTAACCAAAACAAACACATTTTCTCAATGGAAAACTTAACTTTCTGAAGATACTGTTCAGTTGTATGTAAAGAAAGGGCAAGAGACTTACGCATTCTGTTCGCTAGAAGTTTTTCATTTTTTTCTTGATGAGGTAAAACTGGACAGCAACTCAGGACAAATACTATGACCAAGTAAAATTTCCCATGACTATACTTTGAGTCTTATTCAAAAGATGCACTTTTTTGACACAATTTAACACAGTAGAACTACACCACGTATAATGCAAACCATATAGTAAGGATAGTATTCAGACTATTTTGAGACCTTTACAACGGCTGAATCCAGAATATCACCAGAAGTTTAAATGATCTGAATAGCATTCACAAGCAGATCATAAGCACAACTGGTCAAATTCAAGGTAAAAATAATTGCAACCAAAACTGCAATTGCCAGCAATGGAGGACATGAGATGGATAATGTATTTCCAGCATCAACACCAAAGCAACAGAGATGAATGTCTCTAGCCTGCCAGCAGAAAAGTCTGACATTTAACTGATCAGTTTTCCTAACTGTATTTTGGAAGCTAGTCATTAAATATTCCACAAAATTTCAGCCCAAAAAGGACATTTCTTGTCTGTCAATTTGGCTTGCAGGGAGTCACATACACACACATATACATTTTATACAGGTAAAAAAAAATCCTGTCTGCTCTCAGAATTCACAGCAAAAAGAAGAAAACCACATAAACACCACCCATATGTACTCAAGAAAAAGTATTTTTTATAGTTTTATGAAACAGTTCCACTAGAAGAAACCACCCAGCTACAATCATCATGCAGAAATGTGGTAATAGTAGTACTGATATAATAACATATTGCATATGTTGCATTGCAACAGATACTAAACAGTGATTAGGTTGTAAAATAGGGGAAAAAAATCATACTTCTTTTCAAACAACAGCAACAATCCTTATTGTTTCTTCCAAAACATACATTTCCTCTGCTGTCGTCCCTCTCTGATAAACCTAGTTGTCTGAACTCAAATTTTGTTACTGAGAAACATTCAATACATTTAGGTGAATGAGGGAAAAAAGGGGGCAAAAAAGCAATTCCCAGTAAAATAATAATAAAAAAGTAATGAAGTATTAGATACAGGTAACAAATCCATCGATTTATGCTGATGCTAGAACTGTGTTCTAGACTGATGGCATACATTATCCACAAGTGAAACACATTGTTCACAGATTTCTCTCTTATGATAGATCAAGCCTTGGATCTGTCTCACCACACAGTCTCAGAAACAGTCACGACATCAACAATCCCTAGGGAGCGGTGTGCCTTTGGAGGATGAAGAAGACTCAGTGTGGAATGGCAGGAATGCTTTAAAAGCCAGTTCTCTGCTGGCTTTGTACTGAGAAGCCAATGGGCACCATCTTATCCATACTGATTCACATCAGGCAAGAACAAGGCCACGTAAGTGAGCTCTTGCTGTTTGCCAGTTAACTGAGTGAACGAAGAGACTGGTATGGCAGGCAGAAAGGCACGCATCGGATTCAGTTTCTCCTTCTCTTTGCTCAACACAAAACCGTGGAGTAAAAAAGCGCGACTGATTTGTAGTGACCCCTTTGCAACAAGGTTATAGTGAATTCGGTAGCTTCGAAAGGAATCTGATCCAGCACCTCAGCCAAAAATAGTCTCAGTGCTGCACGTGAAAGACTAAATCCAAGAGGGAGCACAGGGGAAATGTCCTTTATTGAGCCAAAACAAAACAACTAATTGAGAATGCACTGTTTTAATTATTTATGGATACATAAATAACAAGAACAAACAACAATAAAAAGATCTGCTGTCGATCAAATGTCTACTTCAGTTGTAACTCTAAGAAATACTTCTAAATGCCACATGGGATTTTGTTTTCCACATCTCAGAACTACTATACCAAAATATTTGGGGATTTACTTAAACTTTCAATCAAATTTAAAGTAAATCAGATGTAAATACTTCTATAGTGGTTGGCAAAAGGCTGTTTCCTTAAGCACAGTTAATATTAAGGATTTAGGCTTTAAATGTCAGAATGCCATGACGGTTGCTTTTTAATTAGGGGATAAGGTTACATTTTATAATTACAGGTCTAAGATAACAAAATAAACATATTGCCCTTTCCTAAGCGTCAGAGGCTATAGTAGCTCAAGATGAACAGGATTCATGGGTAGAAAGGAAAGACTCTACATCTTTAATTTAAGCACACAGAATGTGTTTCAAGTAACACTTGAAATCTGTTAAGCATCTGAATTTTACTCCCTAATATTAAGAAACAGCAAAAGCATAAAACCAAGTTTCTTCACTTTCGAACAAACAGAACAACGTAATGTTACATTATGCTAAATCTATTTAGCATGCAGTGAAAAGTCCAGCTCCCAATCCAAACCCACAGTTCAGGAAGGCACACCATCTGTTCAGAAATATCTAGAACTTTGAATTCAGTTCCTCCCCCCTCATATTCCACTGTAACAGTGAAGTTCTGCTAAAAATTAATTTGGCCTAGTAACCCATTATACACAGTGTAATGAAAGCACTATAGTTATGTTCAGCAGCACTGCCATAATTAGGGGATATGGGAGCTGGACTACTGAATGAAGGCAAGAAAGCTTGGTCACTGGGTCCTAGCAAAGCTGCTCTGGGTTAACACTACCATCTCTCCAGTTCTCACACTTCTTAATGCTTCTTATGCTCCACGGTGCCTAGCTGTGTGTTGTCTCAAATTAAAGACTGCATGTTTTCTGAGACAGGTATTGCCTAGTCACGCTATATTTGTCTGGCTTTTTGCATAGCCTGTGTCCTTGTCTATTAGCAGAGCTCTGTGGTACAAGAGTAATCTAACTAAATAATAAACATGATGTGAATACACTGCAACGGACTGTGGAAGAGGTCGTATTTGAAGCTTTGTAGGAGATCCCCAGGACAACTTAAAATCTTTATTCACCAAATACAGATGGCTCCTCTGCAGGTGATAAATGCACAACACAAGGAGAAACCATCAAAGACACAAAGCTTGCAGTTTCATCTACTTAGAATCGAATCAAACAGAACAGAACAGAACAAAACATTTCAGTTGGAAGGGACCTACAATGATCACCTAGTTGTGAGCAATACTTGAAATTACATACTATACATACATACACTTTTAGAAGACCCTAGCTTCTAATTCATATTTACATTCTCTTCATTATCTCTAAGGGGGAAATGACTTGGGTATCATCAATAAATATTCAAGCACATGACTTTGAGAATGTAAAGAGCAACACTCCAGTTCAAATTGAGGTTCACTTGCTTTTCACGCATGCCACTCTAGCTTCATGCATTCAGATTAAATGACAACCTGACATATGGTTGGACTATGTTGACACTTTTGAGTCATAGAAGGGTTTGTGATATTATAATGCAGTCTGAAGTGCATTGTACAACCAATTTTTGTTACCTTCTAGGGCTCCCAAAGTGTTTTTTCTAATTACATGAAATAACATTTTTTCTATTACTTCTCATGCTCACTGTCTGGATTGTCTAATAGTTACTGAGCACCTCTCTCATCCTAGTTTGTTTTATTTACTTTTCTTCTTTCTGTGCAAGCCACGAAAAACATATCATGCAAAGGAAATTATGTGCCCAGTCAAATTTAAAATGTAGAAGTATAAAGGGAAGGCTCAATGGGAGCAGGGGAGATTTTGAAGAGTAAAGATTAATTTTAAATAAGAATTTATTGTTAAAAAAAAAAGTTAATGGTGAGGCTGAAAAATGCTGTGATTTATTTCAGTGAAGGAACGAATTCTGAGACCAGGATTACCTTATCCCTTATCACATTTATTCAGAAGTTTCCCTGAGTTTAAAAGTTCACAGCAGCAATTCATAATAGTATGATACTTCTACAGCAAGTCAAAATAAAAGCACTGCTTTTAATCACCACTCAAGTACCATCAGTGCACAAACTACACTGATAGGACAGGAAGAAGGAATGTAGCATTATACAACAATTTTCCAAGACCAAAAGACACTATTTTTAAAATTTAACTTCAGAAAAACTCCACATTCCAGATATGCAGAAACAATCCACCCACACCCATGAAGAGGCAAAAATACTGAGCCCAGTTCTGTTCCTAATGAAGTCAATGCACATTCAGCACTGGTTTTAGATAAGAACAAGTGTGCTTGTTTCTGGCCAAACATAACTGAACTTGTCCTACTCAAGTACCAAGACCGCAAGATCACATATTCATCCTTACTGCTTGGGCAGAAAGCAATCCTATGGAGTCTTAAGGGAAATGAGCCAGCAATGTGCACTTGCAGCCCAGGCAGCTGACCATATCCTGGGCTGCATCAAAAGAAGGGTAGACAGCAGATCAAGGGAGGTGATTCTGCCCCTCTACTCCACTCTGGTGAGATGCCATGTACAGTACTGCATCCAGCCCTGGAGTCCTCATCACAGGAAAGACATGGACCTGTGGGACTGGGTTCAGAGGAGAGCCGTTACAAAAATGAATAGAGGGATGGAACATCTCTTCTATGAAGAAAGGCTGAGAGAGTTGTGAATGTCCAGCCTGGAGAAGGCTCCAGGGAGACCTTATTGAGGCCTTTCAATACCGAAAGCGAGCTTATAAGAAATATGGGGACAGACTTTTTAGTAGGGCCTGTTGTGATAGGACAAGGGGTCATGGCTTCAAACTAAGAGGGTAGATTTAGACTAGGTATAAGGAAGAAATTTTTTATGATAAGAGTGGTTAAACACTGGAACAGGTTGCCCAGAGAGATGGTAGATGCCCTGACCCTGGAAACATTCCAGGTCTGGCTGAAAAGAGCTCTGAGCAACGTGATCTAGTTGAAGATGTCCCTGCTCATTGCAGGCTGTTTGGACTAGATGACCTTTAAAGGTCCCTTCCAACCCAAACTATTCTATGATTCTATGATTTCGAAGAAATCATATACAGGTAGGTAACACTGTATGGTGTACTCTATTATTGCATGGAAAATTCATCACAGCTGGAAGCATTTTAACATCAAGTATTTTTAACAGTTATGATTGATACGATGTAGTCTGTAAGTAGCAGTGGTGAGGCTGGACTTGGAATACTGTGTTCAGTTTGGGGCCCCTCACTACAAGAAAGACACTGAGGTGCTGGAGCGTGTCCAGAGAAGGGCAATGAACCTGGGAAAGGGCCTAGAGCACAAGTCTTATGAGGAGTGGCTGAGGGAACTGGGGTTGTTTAGCCTGGAGGAGGCTGAGGGGACACCTTATTGCTCTCTACAACGACCTGGAAGGAGGTTGTAGGAACACAGGGGTTGGTCTCTTCTCCCAGGTAATAAGCAATAGGAAATGGCCTCAAGTTGCAACAGGGGAGGTTTAGGATGGATATTATGAAAAATTTCTTCACCAAAAGAGTTATCAAGCATTGGAACAGGCTGCCCAGGGAAGTGATTGAGCCACCATCCCTGGAGGTATTTAAAAGACATGTAGATGTGGTGCTCACAGACGTGGTTTCATGGTAGACTTGGCAGCGCTGGATTAATGATGGGACTCAATGATCTTAAAGGTCTTTTCCAACCTAAATAATTATATGAGTCTATGATTCTATTATGTATGTCAGGATGCACATAATGAAGAAAAAGTATGCTTATAAAGACACAGTTCCTTACATTTGTTGGGGGTTTTTTTAGCACACTGGACCCCACATAACTTAGACAGATAGAATCACAGAATCACTTAGATAGAATCACTGCCCTTACTACAAAAGTGAAATGTTACTCCAAGGATGACATCTGAGCTCCAGTAAACTACTTTGCCATTAATATCTGTGTGACTAAGATGTCACCTACTTTGAGGCAAAGAGCGTCTATTTGGCAGATAGGAAGTACTTTCTTCTTGCTTTTCTAAATACTACTCCATTTAGTGCTCCTATGAATAACCATTACATTTAATATTAAAAGAGAGTGATTCTACTTCTTCATTCCCAAAAGAAAACAGCAACCTAACAAAAAGAAATCAATACTCAGGCTACTGAGTGATCTAACTGTTTTTACTGTAACACAGCTTGAAAGACATTTGCTTACTGCAAACCACCCCAGATTTCTCACAATAAAACCCTTCTTTCCACCCCACCATTTTATATTTCCTTCCAGATTCAAGCATACAGAAACCTGGACTCCAAGTGTTCAGCCAGAATATATGCACTTGAGCACTCTGGAATGATGCCTAGATAAACAAACTTGTTTGTTTCAATCAGCCTTGAAGAAGAAACATTTGGAGCTGGAATTAATAGCTGCGATTTCAAAAGTGAAACAGCATACGTGATTCAAGCACTGTACAAAAGCTTGAATTAGTTAAGCATTGTCTGCTTAACTTTAATGACAGGTTCAAAACAAATAAGAGGTCAATTGATCTGTTGAAAAAGAGGCATTTCATTGGCTGCAATTGATTAATTTATGTTTTTATTCCCTTTGAACTACTACAAGGCTATTTGCTCTTTGTATGAAATACCTACAGTCACGCGAAATTAATATGCTCACTTCATTGTACTCTAGCTCATATGGCATCTGTTTCAGTTATTTCACACCAGCAAACTCTTTCTATGGGCTTTAAGGCTCACCAACGTGCAGATCAAAGCCAGATCAAACAACTCCCTTCTGTAAATGACTTATGTACATATAAGCATAAATGTAGGGAAAGACTGGACAGAAATCTCACTAGAGCACACGGCAAGAATATGTGCTGTTCCATTACCAACACTTATTTCTGTAATACAACGGTTTGTAGTGATCTAGTGACAACAGAGGCCAGAGTAGGACAGTAGCTGTACTGGATGCGCTGTGCATATTTGGAGCAGGGCATACAGGTGCTGCCTTGGATGCCATCCGCAGCCAAACTGTAAGAAAAGCAGGTGGTGGGATTTACTCCAAATTCAAGCATCTTAATTTTTGCATTAGAAGTGGCACCTGGTGTGGCTTTGCCACTTATCCACTTGCCAACTTGCGCTAGTAAGAAAAGCAGGGCTCTAAATGAGGTAACACTGACTCAGTGAACTGCAGCAGCAACCTTTCCTCTCCGCTGTGACATGTTGTTATACTTCTTGCACACAGGGGCCACAAAATAACTTTAACTCTTGACTTCTATGAGATTGCTCCTTACTCAGTAATTTTCCATATAAAAAAGAGAGATTTTAGCTCTGGGGGAAGATAAAATGAAACTATCCGCTGTTCATTCTTCTCAGACATTTCTTGTTTTGTAAGGGCATTACACTACTCAAGGGGGGAAAAGATCCTGCAGTTATTTCCACCACTACTTTCATCCCACTTACCTAAGCTGTGGTGTACGACTTCCTGCCAGCCGCTGACCCTATTTGGACATGATGGCTGTTCCCTTCACTTGTTTAAAAAGGGTCTTTAAATGGTCACGGAGCTTCTGCTTCTTCCTTTAAACTGTTCTATGAATATGTATTTAACCTCATGTTATCTTCAGTTACCGCTCCACTCATTCTCAAAATGAATTTGTTCAGCCTTCCCACTAAACATTTTGTGACAGCGTGACTCTAAAATGACAAAGTGTTTCTGCTTAATGTAGAGAGTACATTAGTTCTCCAGTCTCTGTTACAGGAGAAACACTAACGTCCATTTAAAATTATCTACTTGTAAATTGTTCTTCAGATTATCATCCGCTCTTGGTCGTGCAAGTTGGGAGTGATGAGGTTGAAGACAGGAGTACAAAAGGAATTAAAAAGGACTTTAGGGCACTGGGGCAACTGGTTGAGGGATCAGAACCACAGATAGTGTTTCCCTCAATCCCCTCCATGACAGAAAAGGACACTGAGAGGAACAGGAACACACACCTGTCAAACATGTGGCTCAGGGGCTGGTGCCTCTGGTGGAATTTTGGTTTTTTCCATCATGGGGAGGTTTACGTGGCACCAGGCCCACTGGTGGCAGATGGAATTAGGTCGTCTCAAAGAGTGAAAAGGATCCTTGTGCATGAGATGGCAGCACTCACTGAGAGGGCTTTAAAGTAGGTATTAAGGGGGAAAGGGGTGGAATCAAGCTCGTTAGAGACGAGCCGAGGGGGAGCGTACCAATGCTGTGGCGGGAAATTGATAGCCCAGCTCAAGCACATCTACAGCAATGCACACAGCCTGGGCAACAAACAAGAGGAGCTGGAAGCCACTATGAAACAGGATAGTTATGACATAGTCCCCATCACAGAAACATGGTGGGTCAACTCTTATGACTGGAGCGGTGCAATGGATGGCTGTAAGCTCTTCAGAAGGGACAGGCAGGGAAAGAGAGGTGGTGGGGTGGCTCTGTATGTTAGGGAGTGTTTTAATTGTATGGAGCTCAGTGACTGTGAAGGCAAGGCTGAGTGCTTATGGGTAAGGATGAGGGGACAGGCCAACAAGGGAGACATCCTGCTGGGAGTCTGTTACAGACCACCCAATTAGGATGAAAAGACAGATGAAGCATTCTACAAGCAGCTGACAGAAGTGTCACAATACCCATCCCTTGTCCTAGTGCAGGACTTCAACTTACCAGACATCTGCTGGAAACACAACACAGCAGAGAGGAAATAGCCTAGGCAATTCCTGGAGTGTGTGGAAGATAACTTCCTGATGCAACTGTTAAGTGAGCCTACCAGGGGAGGTGCCTAGCTAGACCTGCTGCTCACAAACAGAGAAGATCTGGTGGGTGGCGTGGTGGTCAGAGGCCGTCTTGGGCTTAGCAACCACAAAATGATAGAGTTCTCAGTTCTTGGAGAAGTAAGAAGAGGAGTCATCAAAACCACTACCATGGACTTCCAGAAAGCAGACTTCAGCCTGTTCAGGGCACTTGTTGAGAGAGTTCCTTGGGAGACAGTTCTGAAGGGCTAAGTGGTCCAGGAACGATGTGTCCAGTTTTGGGCGACACAGTATAGGAGGGACATTGAGGTGCTGGAATGTGTCCAGAGAAGGGCAATGAACCTGGGAAGGGGTCTAGAGCACAAGTCCTATGAGGAGCGGCTGAGGGAACTGGGGTTGTTTAGCCTGGAGAAGAGGAGGCTGAGGGGACACTCTCTACATTGCTCTACATTATTGCTCTCTACAACCACCCAAACGGAGGTTGTAGAAACATGGGGGTCGGTCTCTTCTCCCAGGTAACAAGCAATAGAATGAGAGGAAATGGCCTCAAGTTGCATCAGGGGAGGTTTAGGATGGATATTAGGAAAAATTTCTTCACAGAAAGGGTTGTGAAGGGAAAGTGTTGTTGTTGTTCATTGGAACAGGCTGGCTAGGAACTTGGTGGAATAGCCATCCCTGGATGTATTTAAAAGACAGGTAGGTGTTGTACTGAGGGACATGGTTTAGGGGTGGTTTTCGTAGTGTTAGTGTTAGGTTTATGGTTGGACTCAATGATCTTAAAGATCTCTTCCAACGTAAGTAATTCTGTGATTCTGTGAAATCCAAAAACCAGTGATCTAGAGACATATGAAAGAGTCACCAAATTAAGCAAGCTACTTAAAGTGTGATGTTCTTATCGTTCACATATGAAAGGGACACTTTCCACTCACAAAAAAGATCAGCATCTTCCACATGAAACATTTGATTTTCTCATATGAAATATTCTAATGGTTTTAAAAAAATGGATGCTTGAAGCAACCAGTGTACTTCTTGCAAACAGAAATTTTTACAGCAAAAATTCAATTTAAAAAATACTCTTCCATCAACAAAAAACAATTTTCAGAAAAGGAAAATCCATTTTCTCAAAGGAAAAAAAAAGAAAAAATGAACAAAGACATTTTTACCTGCTTTATATATCTACAGAAATAACTCATAGACAGATAAACATTATCACCCAAAACAGCACAGAGTTGTTGAGGTTAAAGCACAGAATGTTGTAGGCTGGAAGGGTCTGCCTGAGATATTTAGCCCAACCCCTCTGCTGGGGCATGGACAGCTAGAGCAGGTTAAGCCCAGGACTGTGTCCAGTTGGATTCTGACTATATCCAATGATGGAGACTCTACAGTGTCTCTGGACAACATGTGCCAGTGTTTGACCAGCCCCATAGTAAAAAAAGTGTTTTCTTGTGTTCAGATGGAACGTTATGTGTTTCACTTCGTGCCTACTGCCTCTTCTCCTGTCAGTGGGCCTCACGGAGAAGAGCCTTGCTCCTTCTTCTTCATTGCTTCCCATCAGGTACTTATACACAAGTAAGATTGTTCTGACGATGCTCTTCTCCAGGCTTAACAGTCCCAGCTTTCTCAGCCTCTGTTCATATGAAGGAGGCTCCTGTCCCTTAATCATCTTTGTATCTCTGCTCTAGACTTCTCCAGTAAGTCTTGTACTGGGGAGCCCAGAACTGGACTCAGTACTCCAGGTGTGGCCTCATCAGGGCTGAAGAAAGAGGAAGGACCACCAGTCTTGACTTGCTGACAATGCTCTGCCTAAAGCAGCCGAGAAGGCTGCTGGCTGCCTTTGACATGGGGGCATATTTCTGGCTCATGGTCAGCTGGGTGTCCACAAGGGCCCCAAGGTTTTTCTCTGCAGAGCTTGTCTCCAACCAGTTGGACCCCAGCATGTACTGGTGCATGGGATTATTCATCCCCAGATGCGGGACTTCGCATTTCCCTTTGTTGAACTTTGTGTGATTCCTCTCTGCCCAGACCATCAGCCTGTTCAGGTCCCTCTGAATGGCAGCACAACTCCTCCCAGTTTTGTGTCATCTGAAAACTTGATGAGACTGCACTCTGTCCTGTTGTCCAGCTCTGTTTAACCACTAATATGAAGATTTTAAGCAGTACTGGCACCAGTAGTACTGGCACTGGCACTGACTTGCCATCAACTAGACTTTGTGTTGCTGATCACAACCCTTTGGGCCCAGCCGCACAAGATGGTTTTGAATCCATCTCCCTGCCCACGTATTTCACCCAACCTTTGTCAACTTGTCTGTAAGGATGTTATGGGAGACAGTGTCAAAGTCTTAGTAAACAACATCCCCTACTCTCCTGTCACCCACCAAGTTAGTCACATAATTGTAGAATGCTGTCAGGTTGTTTATGCAGTGTTTCCCCTTCATAAATCAATGCTGACTAGATTATTTTCTTGTCTTTCATGTGTTTGGCAGCACTTTGCAGGCAGATTCTCTTCATCCCGTTACTAGATATTGAGGTGAGGCTGATCAGTGTGCTTTTCATCAGGTTTTCCATCTTGCCCTTCTTGAAGACAGGAATGATATTTGGTCTCCTCCAGTCTTCAACCACCATGACCCTTCAAAGATGATCAAGAGCGGTCACATGATCACATCAGCCATAGCACTCAGCACTCACAGGTGCAGCCTCTCAGGCCCCATGGACTTATGTGTGTCCAGTTTAAGTAAGTGCTCCCTAACCTTGTCCTTCACCTTGTCCTCCTCTTCCTCCTTCTCCCTTGCTCCAGACCTTCCCTCTGATGTCAGGTGCTTGGGATTCCTGTAGCCTGTTGCACCAGTCAAGACTGACACAAGACTTTGAGTACCTTGGCCTTTCCTGTGTCTTTTGTCACCAGTTCCCCTGCCCCATTCAGCAGTGGGTTCACGTTTTCCCTAGTCTTCCTTTTGCTGCTTATGGGCTTGTAGAAGCCTTTCTCGTTAACACTCACATCCTTTCCAGATTCAACCACAGGTCAGTCTTGGCTTTCCTAAACCTATCCATGCAAGGTAAGACAACTCAACACTGCTCCTGGGTCACCTGCCCCTGATTCCTCCTCTGGTACATTTCATGTCTTGAGATCAATCAGGAGCTCCTGATTCATCCATGCACCAATGAGTCCTGGCTCCTTCCACGTTTGTTTGATTTCCTGCTTGTTGGGATGGTCTTTCCTTGAGCTGGGAGGTGATCCTTGTGTATGAACAAGTGCTTTCAGACTCCTTGCCACGGCTGTAACCATGGGATTCTTCAAAGCAGAGATGTATGGACTAGTACTGGTGGCTGTTATGTTAACAATGACTTCTTTCTCTAAGCATTTATTTTCTATTATTTTGATAGTTTATAAATTTGCATGAAACTAAATAAAAGGAAGTTTACATTTCAAACACCAGCTATCATAATGCTAGTAATGTAGAATATCCAACACTGAGAACTAAATGCAAGATAGAGATGAAAACTAATTTTGTATTATATATGCATTTTTACAGGTTGGCAGGGTTTCAGTGCTTTTTCATTTTAGTGTCGTTCTTATATATTCAAGTATTTAACAGAAAAAAGAATAAAAAAGAGACCATACTGTCTAAAGACGTTTTAGGGTGTGTAGAAACAGAAATACCTATCAAAATAATTGCATAATCATGATATAAACAAGCTGCAATTAGGATGTACTTATCATTTCATTATGCTGCTCATTATAACCAAGATATCCTGTTTGTTCTGACTGTTCAAACAGAAAAAAATAACCCAACCTATTCATGAAAGCAATTCTTTACAGTGTTTCAAAAGGAAGCTGGAGCTGGTAAACACATGTTCTTATGGGAAATTGCCATAACCCTGACTATATCCCAGCAGGGTCTGAAAATATTTCTCACAAAGTCTCTTCTATAAAATCTAGAACATATGCACGACAGACTATGTTTCATGTCCTTTTAAGGAACTTGCTAGATTAATGAAGAGGATATTACTCTTGCATTTCCTTTCATATGTCTGCCTTTTGATACAGGTATTCTGCACTATTTGTTTTGCCTCCTATTTTCATGATTTCTGCACTTTCATCAGACTGTGAAAGAGGCCATGAAAGTTTACGTCTAGACCCCCCACTGACAGCATCTTACTGTAGGCTTCTAATGCAGTATACCCAACACATAGTCTATTGATAAATGCATTTCATTACGTTCATACTATTAAGCTCCTACCATTCTTCCAGGACAATTATCAGAGAAATCAATACAGTTGTTATTTTTTATGTGGCTGCTAAAAGGTTTTGAAATTGATCTTACAGTTTTTTTATTACTATTGACTGATATGTCAAAAAGAATACAAACAGATCAACACAGGTCCCTTACTAATTGTTATTCAGCTAAATATCTATAAGCCATTAGGGACCTATAAAAGTCACAAATTTCTGGATGGAGAACAGTAACAGTGATGAAAGTTTTAAAAAAACTTCACCACTTGAAAAATGTAGATCACTTTACAATCTAAAATGGACAGCATGATTCCCTCAGCTATTTTTTCTTCACTAATTCTGTTCTGAGTTTTCATCCCCTTGCATCAAACAAGGCAATTAAGTTAAAGAAAATGAGATCACACTAGAAGACATGGAAGCATTCTGAATGCAACCAGAGAAAAATGCAAGAAATATCTCGAACTTTTTATTTTAAATACAGTTCTTTCATATTCCAAATCAGACACCTAGCAATTAGTCTTCCTGAAGAGCTCTATGATCCAGTATCACCTCCTAGTAATTATATATTTTTACCAAACCCAGAGTCAGTAGCAGTCAGAACTCTGCAGGACTACTGTGTACGTTGCCTCTGAAAACATACATCTCTCTCAAATGCTATTTTTTCCAGAATTGTTTACCAGACAGATGAAGAGGCATGCCTCATTGTCTTCCACTCAGTGGAGCAATACTGACCTTTACGATTTGTGCAAGTTGAAATTATGTGTTTAAAACATAGTGCAGATAAGGAAAGGGGGTGGGTGCCCTTCGGTCCTGTATAATTTACTACATTTGTGAAAAGTGGATTTAGAACTCCTCCTCTCTGATTTACCAGTATTCTACTGTTACTTACTCTGTATTGGTACAAAAAACTGCAGAAAATGCAGGAGGAACTAAAAACAGACCTTTAATGAACATACTAAAATTTGTAACTGATGCCCTCCATGTTGAAGTATCACCGATGGTAAGATTAGCTTTTAAATCAGTGTGCTTTCCTTTACCACATGCAAAAATACTGCAATAGTATTTTTAAATTTTTGGATGTCGGTTGGCCACAATGACTTGCTACTACAGTTGGAAACCAGACCACAGATGTCCTACCGCTAAAGTTTAAATCTATCTCTTGGGTTTGACTCCACACTATAAATTACTAAAACAAACAGAAAACTTTTCATTTGCACTTCTGTTACTTTCCATCCAGGACTCTACTCTCCAGACAACTATTCAGATTCCCCTGCTCCGTTACATGTGACTCTCTTAAAGCCCAAGATTTTAAGCGCTTTGCCTAAAGGACTCTAGCTACTTCTGTGGGTGTCACTGTTAATTAAGGACACATGGAAAGGAAATGAAGGAGCCAAAAAGCAGCCTTGTTGTCTGGAAAAAACACCAGAATGCATGGACATGGGTGACAACAGTAGGAAAAATCGGAGCTGGATAACAGGAAATGTTTGCAGCTGAGAGAAACAGTCTAGTGCCTCATGTTCGAGCATATGAAGAAACTGAATGACTCAAAAATTAGCCTTAAATAAAAAATTGGGGCAATGATGTCAAAGTTTCAAAGGTAATGAAAACCCAAAAATATTAACAAGGATGAGCCTGTCAAAACTGTTAAAAACACATTATTTTTTTAAAATATGTATTATACTCAAAAATCAGTGAACAAGAAGTCATTCATAAAGCTACCAAACCGTGCCGTGAGCTATAACGTGAGAACTAGGAAGCTTAATAGCTAAAGATGATCAGATAGGGGCCGGTGATAAACCAGAATGGGACAACAGAGATACACTTATGTATTGACTGATTTTTAACTATTTTTTTTTACTCAGGAGTAGCTTTATTTTTGGTCCACACCAACTACATTTCTGTTCAAGGCGACAAGAGAGCATGCCAAAACCAGTTGGTTCTGGTCTCTGGTAACTAATAACCCATTCTGATTCCTAGCTGCTGGCCTATCCAAGTGAAATTATGCAACCATCTCTCTTAGGATGACCTCTGAAAGGGTCTGTAATTTAAAATACAGAAATTGTATGCCCGATCTGCTTATCATACAAAGAGGAGGACTGAGTTCTTGCCATTGAGCTATCATCTTCATTTCCAGTCCCCCCAACTCCTCCACCTCCACTGAGATAGCTGTTACTGCACTCTTGAACTCTTCTCTAGTAGTGACGATTGGGCCCACCAGGAACAGCTGTTACATTTAGGACAATCTGTTGACGGGGATTATTGAAAGAATGTATAGCCAAATACCACAATTTCTGTTTTTTCAGAAAAACAACCAACATTTCTACTTTTAGTTGCAGGAGGGTGTAAAAGGATAAAGTAAGAAACCCAGAACACATCTATTTACTGAGGAAAAAAACCCAAACCTGAGAACATTTGGCAGACAGCAGCTTAGCTTCACAAGCAAATATTTAGTTATCCGCAACTGACAAGTAAGCAGAAACACTGATTGGCTAGATTTGGTTTAAAATCTGTGCAAGTAATTTAGCATCAATGTTATAATGTTTAGTTTTTAACTAAACAATATTGTCATAGGAAAGCGTGTGCTTGTGGATAGTAGTGCTATAATCTGTAGTTTTATTAACATAATTTTCTGCATCTATAAATCACATCATCAGTCTTGGCATGTGACCAAGGTACAAGTGTAGTCCCTTTACTGGGAATAAATGCAGTTGGCTAAGCAGTATGTAAGACTCTTATTTCATTTTTCCAACAAAAGAGTATTTCTTTTACTCCCTCTTTTTCCCACACACACATACACTGAAACAAGCAACAACACACCAGGTAGGATCTGTCCCAGTTCCAGGAAGAGAAGACAGCTTTAATACTGTTCAGAACAAATCAGCCCCAGTTGTAACTGTTTAAGAGATTATTCCTTTTAAACCAGCTCTGACCTTTTCCATTCACTTGTTGCAAAGTAAAGGGGCATTACATCTGGTGAGCAGGGAGGAACAAGGATTTCCTGGTTCATATATCCTACTACACAGAAGAAAGCGTTGCCAACCCCAGAATTTGCATTGTGGAATACTGTCAAAGTGGGGAACCTTATGTGATGCAGGATGTTCATATGGTGTTTCAATTATACAGATGATTCACTGATCTTTATCATAGCCGTATGGTCTGAAAAGGAACTTGGGATTGCAATGTCAGTTCAGCACTTAGCTGCTACTGATGAATATAATCTTAGCTTGCTTGTTATCTAGCAAATCTATCTTCCAAGAAGTATATTCTTGCTCCTCAAAAGTTAGCTGTAACTTGCATGAATACTCTTAGGAGATAAGAGATGATGTCTTACAATTCCAGAAGAACCCTGGCTGGGTAAAGAGTGCATTGTCTGCAGCTGTCAGAATCCTCCACAAACTGGTGTGGTGACTCAGGCTCGCGTGAAATACGAACGTCCCTTACTTCATCACAGTCAGTTCTTTTTGGTGGACAGTTGCACTATCATCGTGAAACCTTATCTGAACTACAGTACAGACATTTTGCAACTTAACTCCCTTAAAAACAGTATCGAGTTTAGAGAAGGCAGAATAACAGTGGCAAGTGAATTCTGAATCTGCCCAAAGAGTCTCCAACCCTCATAGCCACGTTCTCAAAGTTCTGCCAGTTTACAAAGGATTTCACCCACTTTGGTTGTTCCAACACCCAAAGGTCCAACACAGTCAACAAAAGCAACCGAGTTTTGTAGCAGTACCGTTCCTTGAGGATTTGCAGAAACGCAATGTAGAGCTGTAAGAAGTGTTGGAGAGTCACATAAAGAAACTACTAAGCGGCTTATGGGAAAGTTTCGACAAGATGGCAGGCACATCTGTAGAACTAGGAAGTGGTGAAGACAATAATGTCTGCTCTAACCGACAGACTCAAAGAGCCCATCACCCAAATACCTATGAAGCCACATTCTTCCCTGCGAGATAACTCAACTTTCCATTTGCCTGCAAGTTAGTTAAGGCATGTACAAATTTTCTAGAAGTGTAGCAGGACCTTTTAAGCAGTTATTTCCCCACTAAGGAAAGTGGATGTCAGTCAGATCTAAGTAAGGTCTTTCAGAATCAGCTGGCAGTCTCACTAGGACAGAAAATACACTGTTGTGTACTTGTCTATATACAGAAACCAAGAGTGCGTATAACAAGCAGTTCTACAGAATATCACGCTCTATCTAACATACTACAGAACCCAAAATTCAGATTTACACTGAACAACCAGAGGGGATTTGCTGCTAATGTAACTGAGATTCATGTACGTGCCTGAAATCCAGAGCTGCCAAATCAGCCAGTCTCCAAAACTGAACTCAGGGCAAAGTACTTTAGCCCGCAGAAGTCATGACATATGTGCACTT
This sequence comes from Chionis minor, assembly GCA_013398295.1. Taxonomy (NCBI): domain Eukaryota; kingdom Metazoa; phylum Chordata; class Aves; order Charadriiformes; family Chionidae; genus Chionis; species Chionis minor. Next base: position 630,546 of record VZSF01002182.1, read on the forward strand.
TCCAGTTCAGAAATTCGAAAAGCTTCCTTTGAGTCTAGAAAAGACCATGCACTGATTATCCTTCTGCTTTCACCAATGAATGATGTAACAGTTCTGGCATCAGCTGTGCTGGCTCCAAATCACCACCTCTCAGCCAGGACAGGGTGCCTTGGAGTACTGCACAGGGTGTGAGTGAGGGATGCAAAAAAAAAAAAAAACAAAAAAACAAAAAAACATTAAAAGATTACGATCTCTTTATTGAGGTACACTAAATTTAAATTTAGTTTAGTACACTAAAAAACTAAAAAAATTTAGTTTTCAAAGCAAGAAAGAGAATGACTTCCTTCACTCTGCAGAATTACAGTGATGTAAATGCAGCATTGGTGATTTTTTCACTTTCTCAATTTTATGGAAGCAACCTCCCTCAAAGCAGGTTATTTATTATGTTGCCATCCTGGAGGCCCATGTCTAAAAAAATTGTCATCTGCAAATATTTTTAAAAGATTTTCTAAGTGCTGTAATTTTTCAAGCATCCTGTTTGGTTTAAACCACTCCATTTACGGAAAAAGAATTTTTGTATCTGTTGGTCCTGGTGAAACTTGCATTTTTCATGTTGTAGTTGGAGATCTAAAATACACTTAGGGAACATTATATTACGCTATACCTGTAGTTAAAACATCGTTTTCACTTTCTCCCCCATCACAGCAATCTATCTTAACATGTTTTTAAAATTGAAAAAAGAAGAAGAAAAATGTTTTTCTTAATTTTGATTCCAAACTGTTTCAAGAGCCAAAATTACAGCAACGGATTGATACTGCAATATTTTCTTATGGAGGTTCTAATAAGTCAGAATTTATGATTAATCACACTGCACTATCCCCGTAATCAAAACAACCTCTGAAATCACAAGATCTCAGCAATATGTAAAAAGCAGCTCTGTTAAGAAGGCCTGTGAGAGGGGATTTTCCTTTGCTTTTTGAAATGGTGAAGAAACACAAAGGATATAATAATGAATGGACTGAAACAAAATAAGGACACCTGAACCAAAGGGGGAAAAAAAATTACATCTCCTATCAAATGATGAGAAACATTAAATTAGACCAGAAGCACAATCTGGAACAATCAGTAATAAAACAGAACATGCGCAACAGTGGGAAATCTGCCATTCATGTATTCTGGAGCACTGAATGTACAAAGGCTCAAGTTTAAATTGTGCAGCTAGTAACTAGTTCATTGTACCTCCTCTGTGCTTTAAAAATATTTTCTTAAGCAGAGTTACCCAAAGAAGTCTTCAAATATGTTTGTTTTGAGTATCGGTAATCTAACGCTAACACCAAACCCAGGTTAAAATAATACATTCCCATACAGATCAGGAGATTGAGTATGACATAACTTTCCATGGAAAATTATGACTGAGCAGAAACACCAGGAATTAACAATTCTGTTCTTCAGTCATTTTGGAAACATGAAATCTGACCAGAAAAGCTTGCTTAACAAAGTGAGCTTAACAGATAGTCATCTTTTTTTCTCTACTTCCTGCAAAATTTTAGGGAAAAAAGCTGCTTCTATTCCAAAGTGTGATTCCTTGGAGAAAACGCACATACAGTATTTACAATTACTAGGAGAAGCCCACTGCAAATTGAATTTATGACCTTACAAGTGAAAATACAGCAGCTGAACTAACAAAATCAGGTTGTGTTGATTTTTTTATAACTACCTCTTATATCAGTAAATTCTATGGCATAAATAAATTTTATTTCATGTTACCTATCTGTTCTACTTTAAATACCAACGGCAATGCAGGAAGTTCATGAATGTGACTCCTCAGGAGGCTTACATGCATCACTGAGAACAGTAAAATGAATGGTTACACATCTGCAGTCTGAACTTTGAGATGAATACAAGCAAATTGTGAATGCGCATTTTTCAAATGATTGTGCCTATTATTTTCCACTGACTCGCGACTGTTGGCAGAAATGAATAATACATTTTAATATAGTATAGAGATTCAACAATCACAAATACAGAGAGTATGTACGAGTATATATCCATCTTCTACGCATACATAATACTAAAGCTATAGGTTGTCATCTGTTTTTAATAGTAAAACACCAAATAATTTATAATGCAGAACTGTAAAATATATATAGAACACTGCATCAATCATGTACGAGCACTAGTGCTGTTCAACATTTCTGTAAATCCTCCATTAAACTTAGATTTGAGACTGAACCAAGGACTTATACGGATCAAGTCATGGTTGCTTGGAACGCTGAAAGAAAGACATAAAATGCTGTGCTATTTCATGTCAAGATTATTTGCAGTTCACTTCATTATTTCAAAGAATACTACTGACTGAAATACAGTGCACTCAACATTAAAGCCAGTGCTTTTTCCTCTTCTTTAATTCAGGCAGCAACTACTAAATGACAATTGGGAGATCAGCTGACAGGATTCCTAAATTATTTGACACAATCAGTACACTGCTAATACAAGTAAAGAAAGAGCAGAGCCTTGTGCAGCTACTCAGTAACATTGTCAAATAAGAAGGAACTATTTGAATACTAACGATGTCTTGCTTTGCATTTCCACTTTCCCTATTAAGCGTTGCAATGTACCATAAGCCATGAGTCAAGACAACAACCACGACTGGTTCGTTCTGTATGGAAAACACACAGAAAAATGAAAATTCAACCATTATATCCTAAACGGCTGGAAGTATAAAGCCCATGTGCCACCTAAAACTACTCCATAGTAACATAAAACTTTACCAAACTAAAGAAACACCATGTGAGAAAGTGTGTGTGAGTGTACATGCTGTCCTTGTATTTAGTGGAGCAAGACTTCAAAGACACGCATTTTTTAGGAGAATCAAACACAACATTCAGGAAATAAAGAGTTACATATGATCCCCAATCAGCTTCAGAAGTAAGTGATACACATGACATTTTGCTTTAACAACAGTTTACTCCAGGTTAAGTCTGAAAAGTACTGTGCCGTAAATGTGTTCACAACTTCTAAAGTCTTTTGGCAAAGGTAATGCACATTCAGTATCTGCAAGGCTGTTGCAAGTTCATAAACTATAGAAGTAAAAAAAGATGCCTTTCTTTTGGTAGCCTGGTTCTTGTGCAAAAATCCAAAAATAATACACCCTAGTAACGGCATCCACAAGGAACCAGATACTTGGCCCTGAAGTAAGACAGAGCAGCAAAGGGCTTATGGCAACTACCACTGTGAATGCAGGCTCCAGCACTTACGTTAGGATGAAATCAAGCATAGCAGAGCTCAGCCTTTCCAAACCATGCGTTGGTTTGGGGGGAGGTGGGGAATTCTGTGTCAACGTCTTTAATAAAGCAGATGTGACTCATTGCACTCTCATTTAAATCAGAAACTGAGGTCTTTCCTTTTTCCACGGAATCAATGGCAGCAGCACTGGGGGCAGTAGCACTGGGGCAGTGATCCTTCAAAGGTTCTGCTCTCGGTACAATCAGTTCAAGTAAATCTCCGTATCTGACACTGCTGTTTTTTGACACAGTGCTCAAATCCTGGCTTTGGTTTGTCTCCTTAATGCCACGCAACACCCCTATTCGCCTTATCTTCTGCAGTGGCACCTATCACAGAAAAATGTGGAACTAATTTAATCAGTGTATCACCCTCATAAATCTTCCTAAGCTGCTTTTTTCATTGAAGAACACATTTCATTTATAACTGTTGTTTCAATAAACCAAGTAATCTGAGATACCTTTGCTCAATATATTCCGAATGCTGAAAGCATCTGTTTGGTCACGCTTGGGTTTTGGGTTTTTTTTATTTATTATTTTTAGGAAGAGAAAAAGGCATTTTTGAAACACTTCCCTTCATCTTTCATTTTCTCATTTAAATTCCTAAACCCAAATTCAGTAATCATCCATAAGAATTTCAACACCTTGTAGTCCCACAGTGGTCTGTTCAATTACTTTTAGAAATATCCCGGGAAAGAACTAATGCCAAGCGGTACTCTCTTAAGTTTGTAACATTCAAATGCTGCATTTGAAGTTAAAAATTTAGAACTTGCCTCATTTATGTTTGCCTGCCAAAATATATATCCTGCGTTCAGTCCCATGGTGATTTTTTGCTTCATGTGAGCTTTAATTACAAATTCAAAGGAATTTGAAACTCCTATGTAAGTAATGTTCCCTGCAAGGGTCAGAGTATGTCAAGTGTATCCACCATTTGTCTGAAGTCGATGCCCTGCCCTGCTCGCATGTGGAAGGCTTGTTTTCCATGCAACAAGGGGCAAACCACTTTCCTACTCTGTCCTCCACCTGTACCCTTTCTCTTCCCCCTCTTTTTTATCTTTTGGGCAACCCACTCTACTGTCCCATCCTTTGCACACTGAAATTCACTAGGACATTCAATGGCTAAACTCTAGCAAACCACAATACTCCAAACTTCGAAGCAAAACTTCCCACTGATGCGAAGAGGGTCTTTTCCTCATGGTCAGGAACGGGGGCACCAGTGGGTAACCAGCACCACACTTCCATTTGGTACGTGAGTCAGCCTCAGGCAAGGCACATCGCACAAAGCATACATCTGCACACATTGTGGCCACGGGCCAAAACCCCGAATCTGGAACTCAAAAATTCACTCACAGGAACTCACTCTCCTTGCCACTCAGGCCAGCCCGCTTTCATTTGAGACTACCTGATGAATCACACAAATTTGACTGTGTGCATGTATTACAGGTATTTTACTTTTAAAACAAACAATTACTATTAAAAAGCACTTCACAATTTTCCTGCAAATATTAACTTTTCTCATAATTAGCAATGGCACTTGACCATTAGCATCTGTGCAAATATCTTTATTTTGATAAAACTAAAATGAAGAAAGGACAAAAACGTAACAATTTTTCATACCTTATTCCCTAGACATAGCCTATGATGTTGTTCTTAGAAGTTAAACAGTGCAAACTACTGCAAATTTAAGTACTGTCAAACAAGAACTTTTTGGTTCAGTTAAAGTTTGGTGGAAACTGGAAAATTAAGTGAAAAACGGTTAAATTATTCCTGAGAGACATCTATACTCCTGCAGTCAGAATGTAGTCTTCTGAAAGTGTCATTATTTTTCCATTTGAAAAATCAGGAATAGACTGCAACTGCATTTCCACAGCTATGCAATGCTCTCCTAGGTACAATACTGTTATCCAGTACTACTTGTTTTAAATAGTATGGGCAGCAGATATGACCCAATATTAGGGCTCAGTTGTACAGATATTAATGCTCTAACAAAAGTGTGGGATGAGATGATGGCAGAAATGACAACTATACAAGTAGTAATATTATTTTAAGCTGCAATTTTGTAGTGTCTTCTTCCAGAGATTCCTAAAACCCCTTACAAAAATTGAATTACAATTTTGAAACTATGCTAAAGAAATAAATCTCACTACATCAAAAATTACAATCTTACAAAATTTAGGCACAAGGACACTCATTCCCTTGTACTGATTTTGATGCACACCTTAATGTCTTATAAAAGGATATCCACCTTACGCAGGGCACAACCAGAACTACTCAGAAACACCAGGTGGCTATTTCCATTTCTTGTTTTCCCCCATCCAGCATTTAGCTAGTCTAACTCTTAGTTATTTCAGTCAGTCTAACCCCTGTAGTGAATGGAAGACCATTTATACCTTTACTGCGTTTTCAAGGAAGCTCATCTGTATTGCACAAGTGTTTCACAAACATTCATTAATTCATTCACAATCTCCATTACAAGATGAGAAAGCATTATTACCCCCACTCAGAAACTGGGAACAGAGACAAAGGGACTTACGGGAAGCCACAGAGTAACACAGCAGAAGGGCCAGGATCAGGAACAGCACGTGGGAGTACCTGCTTATCTGTCTATATCTCTAGACTGTATTCATCACTGCCAGAAGTGAGAGACAGCTCTCACTGCAGTAGATTTCTTCTATGTGCCAACTGCCGAAAAGCTCAATGTAGACACCCTAAACCTGAAAGCACACAGCTTTCATGGCTACCTGCTACGTAATGATTTGCATTTCATGGTTAGCACCATACAAGGCCATCATCATGAAGGCAGAGATACAGCCTAGTCAGTGTTGTCTTGTCTGTATTAATTATGTCTCTTTTTTTCAGATTGTTTCACAGAATCACAGAACAGTTGGAGTTGGAAAGGACCTCTGCAGGCAATCGGGTCCAATCCCCAAGCTCAAGCAGCACCACCTAGAGACAGTTGCCCAAGACTGTGTCCAGGAGGCTTTTGAACATCTCCAAGGATGGAGACTCCACCACCTCTCTGGGCAACCTGTGCCAGTGCCTGGTCATCCTCACAGTGAAAAAGCGTTTCCTGATGATCAGAAGGTGAACCTCCTGTGTTTCAGTTTGTGCCTGTTGCCACTTTTCCTGTCTCTGGGCACCACTGGAAAGAGTCTGGCTCCATCGTCCTTGCACCCTCCCTGCAGGTATGTATATATATTAACAAGATCTCCCCTTGAGCCTTCCTTCTCCAGGCTGAACAGTCCCAGAGCTCTCGGCCTTTTCTCATGTAAATGCTCAAATTTTGTACTCGTTTTTGTGGCCCTTTGTTGGACTCTCTTCAGCGTGTCCATGTCTCTCTCATCCTAGAGTCCAGTGTTGAGTAGAGGGGAAGGATGACCTCTCCCACCCTGCTGGACATACTCCATCCAATGTAGCCCAGGACGCTGTCCACCACCTTTGCCAAAAGGGCACACTGTCTCACGTTCAAACTGACGTCCACCAGGACCCCCAGGTCCTTTTCTGCCAAGCTGCTTTCCAGCTGGGCGGCCCCAAGCATACATTGATGTGTGGGATTGTTCCTCCCAGGTGCAGGGCTTTGCACTTCAGTGCAGTAACTTGAGGTTACTGTCACTTCTGCAGCCTGTTGAGGTCCCTCTGGTTGGCAGCATGACCCTATGGCGTATCAGCCACTCCACCCGTTTTATGTCCCCTGCAAACTTGCTGAAGGCGCAGTCTGTCCCATCATCCAGATCATTGTTAAACACAACTGGACCCAGACTTGACCCCTGGGGTACACTGCTACTCACTAGTTTCCAACTAAACTTTGTTCCACTGGTTACAACCCTCTGGACCCGGCCATACAGCCATTTTTTAATCCACCTCACTGCCTGGTCATCCAGCCCATACATAAACAGCTTCTCTGTGAGGACCTTATGGGAGGCAGTGTCAAAGGCCTCACTGAAGCCCACATAGACACCATCCACTGCCCTACCCTCATCTACCAGGCAAGACATGTCATCACAGAAGTTTATTGAGCTGGTCAACCACGACTTCCCCACCATGCTGACTACTACTGATGATTTTCTTGTCCTTCATGTGCCTGGAAATGGTTTTCAGGATTAGCTGCTCCAGTATCTTCCCAGGGACTGAGGTGAGGCTGACTGGCCTGTAGTTCTCTAGGTCGCTCTTCTTCCCGTTCTTGAAGATGGGGTTGTCATTTCCTTTCTTCCAATCCTCAAGTACTTCTCCTAGTCACCACGGTTTATCAAAGACTATTGAGAGTGCCTTCACAATGACATCTGTCAGGTCCCTCAGCACTCATAGGTGCATCCCATCAGGGTCCATGGATGTACATATGTCCAGTTTGCTGAAGTATACCTTGTCCAGATCCTCTTCTACCAAGGGCATGTCTTCCTTGCTCCAACTTTGTCCCCCAGAAGGCCAGTCTTGCATGTAAAGACTGAGGCAAAGAAGGCATTCAGTACTTCCACCTTNATCACAGAAGTTTATTGAGCTGGTCAACCACGACTTCCCCACCATGCTGACTACTACTGATGATTTTCTTGTCCTTCATGTGCCTGGAAATGGTTTTCAGGATTAGCTGCTCCAGTATCTTCCCAGGGACTGAGGTGAGGCTGACTGGCCTGTAGTTCTCTAGGTCGCTCTTCTTCCCGTTCTTGAAGATGGGGTTGTCATTTCCTTTCTTCCAATCCTCAAGTACTTCTCCTAGTCACCACGGTTTATCAAAGACTATTGAGAGTGCCTTCACAATGACATCTGTCAGGTCCCTCAGCACTCATAGGTGCATCCCATCAGGGTCCATGGATGTACATATGTCCAGTTTGCTGAAGTATACCTTGTCCAGATCCTCTTCTACCAAGGGCATGTCTTCCTTGCTCCAACTTTGTCCCCCAGAAGGCCAGTCTTGCATGTAAAGACTGAGGCAAAGAAGGCATTCAGTACTTCCACCTTTTCCATGTCCTGTGTAACAAGGTCCCCCATATCGTTTCTTTACCCCATTATCTATGTGCCTTCCAGCTACATTAGCAAATGAGACAAGGATATCTGCTAAACACCCCTGACCACCATGCAACCTGCCAAAAAGGGGAAGACTGAGGACAGCACAAAGTGGCTCTCCCATCTTTTAATTATAAAGTACCTGACTTCATAACCATCACAGATCTTTTAACTATTCACATAATTTCCAATTATGGCTTTCTCATTTTTCCAGGAGCTTCAGTCAAAAGAAGACACAGAGTCCTCCACTTCCAGCACACAATGAAATATCTGTGCAGAGCACAGTCCTGCGGGACGGCTTCCCTGGCATTCTATAGGATCACCGAGGCAACTGAGGAAGACCAAGTACACCGTGGGAGATACACTCAGCATCTAGAACCTTCAAACTGTGAAGGTGCTGGAGCTGTTCAGGAAAAGGATGAATGTTTTTCATAATGAAAAATATTAGGCACTGTTAGATCTCCACATTACAAAAAGATGTTGCTAATGACCATGCTGCTCGTGCAGTTCCCTGTTTTCTTCTCATTTTATAGAGGGATATGTGAAAAGCGTCAGATAATTTATTCAAGACCACCTGGTGCTAGAACCAGGCTTAGCTGGTATGTGCCTGCGTACTTATGCTCCATCCAGTGAACCAAGGCTTTTGTTTTTCCTCTGAAAGGTGTCCAGCAGAGGCACAAGAAACACTTTTTTAAACGACCTGTTTAAGGAAAGATGAGGGAATATTTTATTTATTTCGGTTCCATCTTTTACCTAGGAACAAAATACTTTCTTGGCAGATAAGTAAGCTCTAACATTCCACCAGGCTCGAAAGCTCAGCTTCACCTTACTCCTCTACAGCGTGTCTCATGTCACAGAAACATATGCCTTGTTAGAGTTTATTTTGTATTCCTCTTTGTTTGACAATACTTGCTTTCATGTGAAATACTTCTGTGGCATGAAAAAAATTTGCATGTGTTCATGTTTTTACGTCCTAACTTCAATTTTCAAGCCATGTCTTCTCCTTTGTATTTGTTAAATAGCATGAAAATTGCACAGTAAAAGAACTGGATATTCAACAGATCTTTTGAGACTACGTCCTTAGATACATGTCAGTTTTGCTGTTTTATGTGGTCTTGCTTGGTTGGTTGGTTTTTAATGAGGAAGTGAAAGTACATTTCTGAATAAAAAATACTAAATTCTGATGTGCAAGAATACTTGCTGTTGTCAAACTCTACTCTTTAAACTTGGTACCTTAATTACAAGCATACTCCATTGACAAGACTGTGGAGTAACTTCACAATTATTCTGACCGACAAAGCAAAAATAATCCTTACTACAACCATTAAAAAACAAAACAAAACTAAAACTCAAAACAAAATTACAAGAAACTCTTAGCAGTGCAGGGATCTTCCTTGAAATGTTCAAAAACTATACACATTGCTTCTCTTAAAAATATATTCAAATCCTTTTAATAAAGTCATGTGTTTTATATATGATAACCACCTTCACAATTTTTTTCCACGTAATTGTGCTCTAGAATTAATGCCTTCATAAAGAACATTTTAAAATGCTAACTTTGTAACATTGCTCCATCAACCTGGTTTCTCATCTGGATTTTAACACTTGAAAAAACTTGTGGCCTGAATCTGGAGGTTCTTTAAGGCTGAACTTAACAATCAAAACTTGGAATAGCAACTATAAAATGAATTTTTGGAGTGGAAAATTGCCAGAAGTCTCTCCTACACTCTGTCGCTCTTCCTATAATTCCTTACAGAGGCGAATTAAATTGTGGAATATATAACTAAACTCAGTGGAAAAGAAAACTAGACCGCCTCAGTACAAAGAATAAGGGACACATGCCCAGACGCAGAGCATCCACCGACAACATTGTAGGGAAGCAGTGGGCACGCAGTCGTGAATTTATGTCAGCATGTGTAGGAGTAGCCACGGTAGTGCTAATCTAGATAGCACAGTTAAAAATAGCAGTGAAGACAGATGAAAGCAGACTTCAGCATGGCTTAAAAATCTGTCCAGAAGGCTTGGACAGCCCTCTCTTAAGTCTAGCCTGGCATGTCTTCACATCACATATAGATCAAAGCTAGAACAGATCTGTCTGCATGTCCTGCAGTCACACTACTCGACTGCAGTGTAGACACATCCAGAAATAGTGCTACTGTAGATACTTTCATCTATAAACTGCATTAGCAAAAAGCAAAGCCTGGGAACATACCGTAAAGCACATGGGACCTGATGAGGAACACATGCTGGAGAGAGTGTCCATTTTGCTAAATTGTATTAGCAGGGCTAATTCCTTCCCCTACACAATCTGCTTCCCTTGCGCTCCTGGAGGACACCGCAACCTGTGCCGTGCTGGCCTCAGATTAACCTGATCCTTCAGGTACAGTGACTCACAGAGATTTACTGTCTAAGGAAGAGACAGTGTTACACTCGACAGACATCTGGAGGCAACTGTATTACGTGTAAATGGCACCCATTCCTCTTCATAAAGTACCAACACCAGACACCAAAGCCCTAACCTAAGCAGGCACGTTAAGTTATCTGTCTCAAGGCCAGTTAATTCAACATTAAGAACATCAAGATACTAACAATGCCTTCATCACTACCGCTGCTACCAGGGGCACGACTTACTGTGATGCAGAAAGCCAGGAGCTGATAAAGCCCTTCAAATTGCAGACCTCCTCCCCTCAAACAGTGCTGTGCTGTACAGCTGCAACACTCCATCTTCTCCTGGCTACAAACTACAACCTACTACAGATACTACAGCCTCTCAGGGATGGCTTACTACCATTTGTTCAGCAAGTGACCAAAGGGATTTACGCATGTTCTTAAAACTGACTGCGTAATGAATGACTCACTCCAGGGAGATTGTGTGTGCACTTTGCTAAATCACAACCAGAAGACAAGTTAAGAAGGAATGCAGTCCTTCAGCACGCTTAGCTGCCTTATGAGGAGAGTATAAAGACACACAAGCTCGTGTTCACTCAGACAATTAAAGTTCTGGTAGGAATCAGATCACAGCAGCAGGGATTACGTACGGGCTAATTTACCATGGGAAGAAGTGAGCTAGTGAAATACAGAAAATTCTGGGCGCAGGGACAAAAATCCCGTGCTGCCGCCTGTCCCTCTATGGAAACCCTGAGCACGTGCACCGTCGCGCTCCACTGAGCTGTCTGGAACTGGGCATCCCAGCACTCAGTCACAGCTCCACCTCCCATCATTGGGCAGCACTGTTCCTGCCGCTTCATCTCAGATCCAACTGGTGAAGCACTTTACTAGGAAGCGCAGGGAGGCAACGGTTAACTCCTCCACATAGGCAGAATCACACTAAAGAGCAGAAATACCGTTTCCATTACACTGTTTGCCAATATGCTTCATCTGTGACCCTCAGGAACAACTGTAAGGAAGTGGGTCAAAGTTTAATTGCTCTCCGTTCAGTCTTACAGAACGATAGCTGAAGTTGCCAAGCATGGTGTGAAGATCCTACCCATTAGACTGACATTATCAATGAGTTTGAAAGCACTACTGAGCAGCTGAGACAACTGCTAAATTTGCGTCATATACACCAGTGGCAGATTCATAACGCTGAAAAATAAGTAATGATTTTATACTAATCTCTCAGATATTGGTGCTCCCAAAACTCTGTTCCAAGAAATGTTATATCGAGCTTTTTGTAAGCAGAGGCTTCCTGAATCTAGAATGAAAAGTCAACTAATCACTAAAAGCATTATCATTACTATTTATCAAAAATGCAACGTAGTACACTAACACAAACGAACATTAACAGAAACATGTTGAACTACATGCAAAACCTCCAACCATTAATTTTTGGAACTGCACCGTGTGCTGTGTAACACTGTATCACAAATTTCATTCTCTTTATTGCAACTGATCGACAGCATTTTTTTCAAGATCTGGCCTGTTCAATCCTAACAGAAACTCCTGTTATCATCAGACTGTAAAAGGTACTTGTCCTTTTCCTACAGAAATGCCATATACAAATAACTAGTACAAAGGTGTATATAGAGGAATACAAGCAAAACCCTTAGAATTATGCTATCAAATTGCTTTAAGCAAATATGACATTGAGATGTTGTAGAATGTGGTGTATCCAAAAGGACCACGAAAAGCTGAAACCTCTTTTTCTAACCTGTTGCTTGTTCGATGGGTACACCACCTCGCTCCATTCACATCTACCACAAGGTTGCCTATTAACTTAAACATGAACTATTTTAGTCAAGGGGCCCAGCTAACTGCAATTCTGCACATACAAAGTGAAAAAAACACTGGCGAAGTTCAAGATTACAGTATTTATTCAAAGTTGCTTACATTTAGCCACCATAAATTCCCTTACATCTAATTTAAAATCTGCTTTAGGTTAATGAAAAGTAAATAATTAATGATGTAAGTACAACTCAATTTCCTGGTGATTCCATTCTGTAACAACATAAGGTTTTGCCCATGTCCTAGCAACAAGCACAAATATTGTGCTTTATCCAGTGCTTGACATATGAGTTTGCAAAATTAAAATATCCCAGTATTTAACATAATTAGGACACATACCTTAAGACTCTCTGAATGTTAAAAGAGGATAAATGAGTATACTTAGACTGAGCACAATAGAAGCGTGGGTCAGTGAATGCAACACACAGCTTATTTATCTTTGCTAGCACTCTTCCATTTCTGTGCTTTCTGTGTATTTCTCAGTTTTGCTTTCTTTTGGTTGTTTGGTTGGGTTTTTTTGTTTTTAAAAACATCTTGGACACAGTATTTGCAGATATCCAAATCTCTCATCATGCTGACAACTTCAATATTTAAAATCTTGATCCAATTCAAAAGCAATTCTTCAGCTCTTCATAAATCTACTACCGTGACTCAACTGGAACTGCCAGCGTAGCATACAAGAGGCAGAACATTTAAAGTTGTGTTTTAGTAAAAGAGAACACGAGATATGTACATGCATGTATAAGCACGCCAGCAGTTCTATGTTGTTAGTCTGGACACCTGAATGTATTTCCGATTTCTTAAGAAAAACGCCAGTCAGTATGGCCAGATCCTGCAAAAGAACTACATGGATGAATAACCATCAGAACAGTATAGCTTCAAGTCATAACCATGTGCATACCCCTGTCGCGCACGTGTGAGGAAGCTATGCAGCACAGCCTGATTTTTACTCACAGATGTAAACAAGTTTGCTAAAATGGGGGGGTTGAAGGGAAGTGTTAAGTTCCTGATTAGAATTTTGTTTTAAATGCTAAGTTCCAGACTGGTACAGTAACAATAAAACAGATGGGGAGAGGGAGGAGGATTTATACACAAGGAGAGGTCATGTAATACACTGCATTGAGTTTACAAGATAAGTGAGACAATACCTTTTTCTCCAGTATAAACAAAGAAAAATAATGCCAGCAGTTTGACTGCAAACAAGAACTGGGGAGGAAACGGAACTGAAAAGGAAATGCTTACAGCAAAGCTTCCAAACCTAATGCTATGTTTTAACCAGAAAAAATACATTTTCAAGCATTACTCAATAATTCTTTATAAAGTGCAAATCAACCACATTCATATTCGAAATAAGCTTCTGTAAACGCTCCTTAACACAGAAGAAAATATACCCAGTGAAGGACTGCCCCAACTGCCAAACTATGACAGCTGTACTGTACTTCTCTTTGATACCGCTAAAATCTTCAGATCTCTGAATCACTTGGAGCTTTATCTTAGAAGATGAAACTACAGTTTCACCTCAGACAGGTAAGCAGCAGTTCATATTTCTACCACAATAATTAATTCGTTTTTTTCCCCTCAGCTGAAAACTCTCTTGAGATCTTAAATCAATAAGGTATCTGAAGCATACGTTCTATTTTCTTGTTTCCAATGGTTCTACTGTGCATATAAATCTATCGTACAACCACATTTGCATTTAAAGAGAAATTCCCTTGTGCTTACTATGCACCTGCTCCATGCAAGCCTATCTTCTCTGCCTCCTTTGAGAAAAAGAAAGATCTGCCAGAAAAAGAGAGCACAGACACAACACGCCTCCAAGTCCTCTTGCCAATTATCTAAGTATTATTTCCTTAAGTTCAGTTATTGTGCTATTCTGACAACAGTTGAAAAGAACACCTACTTGCTCTTCCAAAATCCAATACTTCTCAAGTTTTTTTAACGTAATTTTCATCTTCACAATGAATATATATATTTCAACTGTACAAAATCACTGTATTTTCTATGAAATATAGAGTAGAGCATTGGAAAACAGGTTCCTTACAAAGACTTTCACCTGAAAAATATGAACTTATTTTTTATTTTACTTAGCATTCATTAACATGGCTGCATAAGAAAGGATGAGAATATTCTCTTTCTGGCATTCTACATTCAACTGTAACCTGAAATAGATGTAGGTTTATTCTGGTAAAACTGAAATAAAAACAGTAATTGTTCCCTTCTCCTCCCCTCCTTGCTCCTGTAACCATGCTCGTAATTCCTGGGTTGCTCCTGGAGCTCCACGCAGGTAATCAGAGACAGACAGCGGTGGAAATAAAGATCTGCTGCACATCCCATCCAGTCAGCTGGAACACTTAAAAACCGGGTGAGGGGAGATAATATGCTGCATCCCACACAGGCTGCTGGAACTACTAGTCTTTGTGCTGGTGAAGTGCAGCATCACCACTCCATGTGTACACGACACCAAACGATGCCACAACTGTGGGTACCAGCATCCCTGCACCATTGCCAACGTGACTTTTGTGCTGCTGTCCATCACAGCTGAGTCCTCCCACCGGGCTACCTCTGGCTGTGTGCTCCCCTTTCTTGTTGGCACCTCATCACAGTGCGGAGGCAGCGTTACCTGCGTGTCTCCATTTCAGAGGACAGAAAGTAGAGCAGCCACAGCAGAGCTGTCATGCTTTCCCCTTCCTGGTTCTAATCAGGCAAGTGCCCAAGCAGGACGGAGCTGTTGTGGGTGTAGAAACAACAGGGGTCTGGGACATCCTGGAAGAGGACTCCATGACTGTGTGAGAAGGAGAGCTGTACCAGTGCAGATGGTACCCCACCTCAGGTACGTGTGGGAATAACACCTTTTGCACCTACGGAGTTCACACGGGGACAGGTTTTGGCTCCCAGCAAGACCAGACAATTGGGAAGCAGAGAGGCAGTTAAGAAGCACTTCCTAGTTTCTTGAAGCTCTGCTGATGCCTTGTCAAAAAATGGCAAAGAAATTTGTAGATATCTGGGATCATAGTTTTCCAACCATGAAAAAAATAAATGCAAAGTGACCTATCACTTACTCACAGGACTCAGAGGGACTGCATCTCCAAAGGCACCAGTCACCTTGTCCAACCAGTCTACCTTTTACATGCAGCTCTTTGTAAAGTCAGAAGCTGCCAACAAAGAAATCACATCATCCTTACTCACCACATTGCTGTCATTAGAAAAAAACATTGAAAGGAGGAGCAGTTTCTATCTCATATAGTTTACTATCTTCTGTAGGACTTTCGTACCTGAAAGACTGTCAACCTCCTTATGCCAAAATGCCACTTAGAGCATTCTAAGTAGCCCACACTTGCCTACTCAAACAAGTTTTCTTAACAGGCTGGTCTCTTACAGGCTCCTCAGATTTAGAGATAACTCTTCACTGGCCCCCTCCTCTGATATAATTTTGGTTTACTCACTTTTTCTACCACCTACAAGCCACATTTGCTTTCTACAGCACATTGAGTCAATGACACATATCAGAAACCACAAAGATCTGAAAAATGAATGAACTGCTGGTCTAAGATACCATTAGTGACTGAGTGAAGCGGAACAGCCAGTTTGCATAAGTCAGTCTTTGACACAGGAAAACGTGCAGAAATGCAACATACAAAGGTTCCTTACAAAGGGAGCCTTTTCACACCAGTCACGGACACTATGCTGCTGTGCTAACCAAAGGAATACCTAAAGGAAAAGTGACTACACAATTTTGAAACTATAAACACAGTGGGGAGGCAAGATTCTTCTTGACAACTGGACAGGTCAGATTCTAATTGTTTTATTCACATGAAACCCCATTCTCGCTCTGTTTTAACTCCCTCTTGAACGACCCCTCAGGCCAAGACCAGGTTTCCAGCTTAGGTGCAAAATCTTCAAAATATGGCTCCAGTTATAGCACCAGACATACTCACAGGCTTAGCAGCACAAAGAGACAAGTGGCTTACCATGTCCACCAGCCAGCCCATGCCCTAGGTGCAGAGGATTTTAGGGTGAAGAAGCTCACGTTTATGGGTGGTAGTAAGGCGATGAGTCATATCATTTATGACTCGTTGGGGCTACATGGAGTACATACACCTAAAAAAATTCAGTAGGGGCAGGACACTATGAAAGTCTGCTACAGCGGGCTGCGCAAAGCTTAAATACATGCACGTCATTCAACGTAATTCCTGGCTGCAGGATCAGAGTTATTTGCACGAGATATAAAGCAATTTTGACTTTCCTATGCTACGTTTGTATCCCTTTCTTCAGCCATTTAAATATCACAAAAGAGTCCAACAACCACGTGATTTGCTTCAGAGTAATTTCTTTCACAACTTTTTTAGCTACCTTTTGTGTTTGGATCGCTGAGGTGTACAGCGTGGCCATGCTTCCAAGATCTTCTATGGAATCATAGGAACCAGCAGTTTTTTGGTGGGTTTTGGGGAACTTTTTGAGAAGCAGTTGTGACTGATTAGTATCTCTCTAAGAGCTGTGGCTTTAAGCCAACCATTGAAAGTGCCATGAGGTGTTAGCACTGACAATGAAGACCGAGACTATTTAGGAGCTGGTTTGTATCCAGTACCATCAGGATCTAAAGCTCGAGCTCTTCTTCATAGAAAACGCATTTCCCCGCACAAAAACGCTCACCGACCCGGGTACGAAAACGGTGCGATCTCTGGTGCTGCAAAAGCACGATCCCGGACTGACCCAAACGGCGCGGTTTTTCGACCAGCCAACTTCGCATCTGCTTCCCCTCGGTTGCAAACATGCAACTCCCACTGGATTCCCGTCCCGATTTCGGCCTGCCCCGGCGGGAGAGGAGGGTGCTGAAGGCTGCGCCCCCGCCCGGGGCTGCCGGCGGCGAGGGGAGCAGCGCCAGCTCTGCGCCGGCCCCGGCTGCCGGCGGGTTCCGGGGCGCTCCGCGGGGGTTCGCGGCGGCACTTGGCGGAGCTGACATCGCGTATGTGCTCAGCCCCGATAACCCCCCTTCACGACCACACCGCCCTCCCCCCCGCCCCCCTCCCCACCGCGTTCAGCCCTGATTTCATG
>VZSF01002182.1:648609-749396 GCA_013398295.1 Chionis minor
ACACCGCCCCGCACGCTCCGCACACCCCCCCTCACCCCCCCCCTCACCCCCCGCCCGCGACGCGGGTTTTCCGCAGGCGGGAAGCGATGCCCGGCGGCATCCGAAAGCGCTGCGCCCTCGGGACGAGCGCTGAGCGCGTGGCACTGAAAATGCCCGAAAACGCCGAGTTCAGGCGGCTCGCAGCTGTTTGAAATAAAAACTTGGTGGGTTTGGGGGTGGTTTTTTTTGGTGGTTTGGTTGCTTTGTTTTGTTTTTTTATCATCAGTTTTTTTGGCCTGCCGTGAAACCTGGGAAGCGCAGCTGCTCCCCCCCGGTTCACGCGGGTGGAGGCGGTGGTCCCCCCTCGAAGACCTTCCCGTTCGTTCGGCGGGTCTCACCTGCCTTGGCGAGAAATCCGTGTTTTCGCCTGCGGTGCTGTGGATGAGCGGCGCCGCAAAGGGTGGTCTTGCACCCAGCCTCTCCAAGGGCTTGGTGCGCCTGCCAGAAACCCACCGCTGCTCCTCGGGAGCTGCCTGGAGAAAGGAGTCCTCCCAACAGGTCGGCCTGAGTAACACCCTGCCACCCGGGTGTCTGATGGCGAGAGGAGAAGAGCAAAAAAAGCAAACCTTGGCTGGTTTTCTTCTTTGCGATTTAGCCTGTTCTGTGCTGTGCTTTCACAGCATTAACAGGGATTTTTTTTTTTTTCCCCCCTTACTGTTCATAGGCATATTTTCCATCCTGCCTCTTAAATGTGTCCCTTTATATACCTTCCCACCTCCCCCTGCTTTTTTGTGCCATTCATTTCAAACACAGAACTTCTTAGATTTCATTTTCTCTGGTGAGAAAGCGCTGCAAAAGCCCAAAAGATGCATGTGGGAACTTAAAGTGAATTTGTGCTATTTTGGCATTTTGGAAAACTGTTGCCTGCAGAATACAGGGAGCACACTCGGCAGTACCGCAAGTGTGCCCACATCAGTCAGCACGTAGCATTGCTCTAGTCGAGTATCTCTGGAAACAGGGAAAACAGTTCAGTCTCCAGCTCAGTGGGTCTCTATCCTTCCTATAGGGATTTCTAGTGAAGGTGCTAATCAAAGCGTGGCTACTGGACATAAATAACTCATTCCGCTTAATCCTAAAACATAGTCATCAGACAGTAACAACCTTGAGAAGCTTTTCATCTGAATCCAGTGACTTGGAGATGAAAGGAAATAGAGTCCTCTGTGGTATGTTCCTTGAGCTATCTAGGTGCTGCAGAGTCATGCGTTTTCAAATATTTTGCAGATCATTTGACATACTTACCCAGAAGTGGAAAGCTGTTCTATTTCTTCCTTCTTAAATTGCATTTTTAAGATGTGTAGAAAACAAGCTTGAATGTGAGTGACAGTGAATTCTAATCTTCATGCACAAGGTCAACTACATGGAGCAATAATATCTTAACCACCTTAAAAATGTCTGTGCTGATTGAGGGTAAGGGGGATGAAGGTTTACTTTGGAAATGTCGTTTGCTTTTATGTCATTTGCTTTTATGAAAGGGCATATTTGGACACTGCACGTTTCACACTTGTACTTATATGGAGATTAAGTAACCATTTGGGGTATTTGTAATGCATTTGATTAGGTGGTTTTATACAGGAATGTTGGTCAGCTGTGTGTGATTAAATGGTTTGAAAGGAATGCAGGTCAGCTCCAAAACACAATGTCATATAGGAGTCTGGCCTGCTTGATGAATAACGCTGATGAAAAACCAAAACCAAAAAAAAATCTTATTTTAATTTAGAGGCTATAAATACCATCCATGTGCAAATACAACTTGTAAGATAAAAGCTTGCCAAGTGTCTTTGTATGTGTTATATATGATGGTATCTCAATTAGAGCTGATAACCCTGTTTATATATCTACTTCTGAACTCATTGCTGGAAATACTGTTTGAATAAGAAGTGCTGATTCGGCTATGTGACTGTTCAAAAACTAAATTATGATATACAACTTCAGTTCTTGTAAGAATTTCAGGATCAATTTTTACTGCCAGTTACATGGCACCATCATTTTTTGTCTAAAATAAAATTGCAGAACACTAGCTCTTTTCTTACTGTGTGCGCAGATACAAAGTTTTGCTGAAATAGAAACTTCTCATTGGTAATCCTATTCCCGATGGACCAAAGTGTTTCAAAAATGTGTTGTACATTGTTTTTCTAGTACGTTTCTCCCAAATCATTTAATGGTTTGTTGAACCTCAGTATTCCAACTTGATGAAGCCGAGGCTGGTATTTGCATCAGAACTGCACAGACTATGGTTGGATGCACATGAGAAAAGACAGATCTTCTGTGGGCTAGCCGCACTTCCAAAACTGAATTCTATGGCCCCCATCAAGGGCCCACGGCAGTCAGCAGCAGTCACAGCATCCATCAGTGATAACATCCATCCATGGTAATGAATATGACAGAAACCCCTCCATTACTTTTAAAACTCCTCTGAGAGGTGACCTTGAGACAGATTTCATAGAATCACAGAATGTTAGGGGTTGGAAGGTACCTCTGGAGATCATTTAGTCCAACCCCCCTGCCAGAGCAGGGCCACCTACAGCAGGTTGCACAGGATGGCATCCAGGCGGGTTTGGAATGCCTCCAGAGTCAGAGACTCCACCGCCTCTCTGGGCAGCCTGTTCCAGTGCTCTGCCACCCTCAAAGGAAAGAAGTTCCTCCTCATATTTAGATGGAACTTCCTATATGCAAGTTTGTGCCTGTTACCTCATGTTCTATCACTGGGCACCACTGAAAAAAGACTGGCCCCCTTCTCCTGGCACCCTCCCTTTAAGTATTTGTAAACATCTATGAGATCCCCCCCTCAGTCTTCTCTAGACTAAAAAGACCCAACTCCCTCAGCCTTCCCTCACAGGAAAGATGTTTCAGTCCTCTAATCATCTTTGTAGCCCTTTGTGCCCTCTCCGGCAGTTCCCTGTCCTTCTTGAACTGAGGAGCCCAGAACTGGACACAGTGCTGAAGTTGCAGCCTCACCAGGGCAGAGTAAAGGGGGAGGATGGCCTCCCTCCACCTGCTTGCTACACTCCTCTTGATGCACCCGAGGATGCCATTGGCCTTCCTGGCCACAAGGGCACATTGCTGGCTCATGGTCATCCAGTTGTCCACCAGGACTCCCAGGTCCCTCTCTGCAGAGCTTCTTTCCAGCAGATCAGCCCCCAACCTGTACTGGTGCATGGGGTTATTCCTCCCCAGGTGCAGGACCCTACACTTACTTTTGTTGAATTTCATGTGGTTCCTCTCTGCCCAACTCTCCAGCCTGTCCAGGTCACGCTGAATGGCAGCTCAGCCTTCTGGTGTGTCAGTCACCCCTCCCAGCTCTGTGTCATCAGCAAACTTGCTGATGGTACACTCCATCCCTTCATCCAGGTCGTCAATGAATATATTGAACAGGACTGGACCCAGTACTGACCCCTGAGGAACACCATTAGTCACAGGAGTGACACATAAAAGTGATAATACTACTTATGAAGACATGGCCACATTCTAGTTAAGGCACAGAACCCATGGATATACATCCTGCAGAAGCTATTCCTGTGCAGGACCAACTCTGGTGCCTCTATACTTGTTCCTGAAAAAGTGCAGCAGTCCTAAAATGGAAAAGGTGGGCAGGAACAGAAAGGATGCAGCAGGAGCCTGGAAGTGATGAGTCCTGTAAGGCAGAGTACGTCACCATTTTTTTCAGAGCAGCAAGGCTGGGAATCGGTGTTCTGCTGTACAGGTAACTTAAACAGCTGGTAACAGTGTGGGATTTTTGAAGTTCTTCATATGTAAAGGCAGCCTGTGGACTTCCAGATGGTGATCAAGGACTGATGACGTGTGGTATCTCCACGAAGGAATGTCACCAACAGTATCATACTAAGCAAAAACTAGCAATTACAGAGTAAGTGTATCTACTGAAATAACAGAGAGCAAGCTTTAACGTGGTCATATGATGATCCATGATGACTCACAGTCATTCAAAGCAGTCATTGGGGAGCTTAGGTGTTCTCTTAAAAAAAAAAAAAAAGAAAAAAAAAAGAAAAAATCCTATTCAGCTTTGAGGACCAGTAAGAATAACTACCATTTTCAGAGTACGACAGAATTTCAAGGTGTACTCATTTCAAGACTGACCGCAAACCAGATCCATTGTTCCTATCTTCACCCTCAGATTCTGAGTGGAGGTAAACAGGACACAGCTCAAGTCAACCTTACATCTCACTTTCAAAAAACCATAATTTTTCATTTTTCCCACCTTCAGTTTGCCCTACAATATATCAAATATTTTACTTTGAAAAACATTTTCATTCTGAAAAGCATGTAAAATGTAGGAAATATAAGTATAGCCATAATTCCGTTAGTCTGAGGGAATGACAACAAAATTTCATAGGCTGTTGGAAGTACTGACTTCCTGTTCCACTTTGATTATAAGCAACAGTACCACACAGGTGCTGAATGAATAAGTTTACCATCTTATATTCATGAAATTGCTGTATCTGAAGGAGCTGAAGTGAGACTGTGTACCTGGGACTGTAACAAAAATTAATTGTTTTTCTGCTGTGTTTTTGAACTGTTTTCAGTGTTTATAATGTCTGAACCTGAACCGTTTGCCCCACAAGGGGTCAATCTGCTGTCGATACATTTTAGAAAGCAAGATGTTGCTTTGAAAAGAATGCCGATCAGATCCTTATCTGTAAGAAGAGACAAGATTATGAAAACTTGAATAATTGGTTTGAAAATATCTTTCAGTCCGTTCAGCTTTGCTTCTGGGGTTGTGCAGGAAGATATCTTCTGTAATATTAAGAGGCCATTTACTTGGCATTAGGGGAGAGGCGTCTCAAGCCTGGGCTTTATTAAATGCTGATTGATTTGATCTGTTCTGTTGGGTGAATCACATGGAGAATTTCACAATGTGGCATCCAAGGTCCTGCTCACACATTCAGCACAACTATGCAGAAGAACTGAACATAATATGTATGTTTGGAAAGCTAGTAGATGGCATTACTGGATCAAAAGGTCAGGCACAATTACCATAATCAGCTACTCTAGTTCCTGGCATAAAGCCCCATAATTCCTGGTTGAACTAGAGAATTTTTCTCAGAAAGTGATCTAATCCTGATCTCTCCTAACAACATTGTTGTAATAGATAATTAGACTCGCTGTTAAATTATGTATGCTTGGTCCAGCTTCTCATTCAGCTATTTGAGTTTTAAAATTCTGACGCTGGCTTTAGTTTTGCCTTTGCCAACTGTAAATAAGAAGCTCTCCATTCTCATCAATTTTCTTACCATCCGTGTTTCCAGTATGTTTTCAAGCCTCCTTTCAAAAATTTTTTGATAGGTTATAAAGGATTTATTTGAATTCCCTGAGATTTTGACGGCAATACAAGCCCACAACTTTGAATTCACAAGTATTTGATGTCATGGATTTTCATTCGGAAAATTAACGTTGGCAAATTGGAAAGTTTTTAAGTGTGATCCTCAAAGCAAATTACAGATGGTAATGCAACTTCTCTTTTCTGTTATTCCTGTGCTGTGTGTACAAAGACCACCTTTGGATGTGGCCACATGAAGAAGTTGCCACAAGGTGAGACGGACTTTGAAGTGGAGGATTAAATTCTTTTCCCCATAACGGAGCTGGTGTAGCTCCTTCTCCCTGCCGTGCTGAAGTCAGATCACTTGCTAAGAGAATGTATTCTTGTTAAGGGGCAAATGAGCTTGCACCCACCAAAAGGCAAGAGCATGCACAGAAGCAGGTCCCACGAAGTAGCTGAACCCCCCTGGTCCCTGCGTTAGCTTACAGCTTAATAGCTTGCTTGTCAGATTAGCTGGCTAGTGGTTTGTACTGTGCATACATGTGTAGTTGGCTGTCCAGAGTGAGCACTCTGCTCTTGTCCCATCCTGTATGTGTGACCTGCATTCCTTGACGTGACCTCATTAAACAAGAAAAACAAGGGAAAAAAAAGGAAGAGTTGGTTTTTTATATGATGAGAATATAAAGATGTAGTATGGTGCCAATTTAGAGATAAGGTAAAAAGTCAAAAGTTTTGGCGTTTAAGTTCAATGCTGATTTACACATATCCTTTTCAATTCAGTAGGGGTCTGAATGAGTCATTGGAGGAAATCCTGACTGGACAACACATTAAATTGGATTAAGACCAAATATCATGTTTCACTTGAGCCTTAAGCGAAATCTTAACCACCATGAACTTATTGCAAGAGCTAAAAGTGAATTCTAATCACAGTAACCTATGAATTGATGAAAAACTTTAGAGCTATAACTGATACCACTAATTCAACAGTTTTGAAGATGCCTCCAGTAACAACATTATTCTGAAAAATTTTAAATCCGCGCTTACTGTCAATCTTGGCGGAAGGCTCCATCTCCTGAATTAGGTCAAAGCAAGACATTTCAAATGATCTTCAAGTAATTACTGAAGTAATGATATGAAAAAAACCACTCTGGAGAAATCTCTGGAAACCAGCTGACTGCATAATAAAGGCTTAAAAGAAAGGCAAAGTAAGACTTACAGACTACTTCATAATAAATCTCTACATGAGAAAGGAGGACTATTTCTCATTAAAAAGTCAGGGCGGAAAAGCTTCAGCTTTGGGAGCTGAACAAATGCCTGTTTTGGGGCCTGGTACTTCTCTGCTGAAATGAAGAGTTCTGCAATAATTCTTGGTGGAGGCAACTTGGGAACCAACACAGAGGACTTTCTAAGCTGTTAGAGAGGTGGCTGTTTTCTGTTTTCTTGTCCTGTTGGATCTCAGACAACACATGCAGACACACAGATGCACACAGACGCACATCTTATCTGCATATCTGTCTATTTGAAAGGAACTTGTCAGAGTGATAGCTAAAACTAGCTCTGAAAATCTGCCCTTGGAAGCAAACACCAATTCTTTATCCCTCTTAATTCTCCATAAATCACTTAGAAGCCAGGATTCGTCTGTTGGGTTAGCTGAACAAATGAGAGCATACAGTGGTCTGCTTTGCTTCTTATAACAGTGCGGGTGCTAACAGTGGTCACACTACACGGTTACAGACCACTCTCATCGTGATGCCTTCTTAAACAGCCTCTCAAAATACTCCTGTCAAGATCAAAGACGCTACTCTGGGTAAAAATAATAACAGAGTTTGACTATATTGAGACAGATGATAGCAAATGAACGTGGCAGTTCCACAGAAGTTGAGTATGGGCATTTTGTGGGTGAGTGTTGACAGGAGGCCGTGGCCACGTTCACTAAAGGTGCTGCTTTGTCCTGGAAAACAGCTGGTTCATCTGTAGCATCAGAGTAAAGGGAGTCTGATTTTTGTGAGTGGGTGTCGAGGGTCTTCACCCCCTCAGTGGCTGTCCTGGTTTGAGGTAAAACGGGACCAATTTTGTTCAGTAACTCTACTTTCTAACTAGGCTTCTTCTAACGGCTGAAATTAACAGCATGTTGTGCAGAAAAACTGTTCTCTTTCTCAGAGCGGTAAGACCCATGGCTGACGCCAGGGCATGGTGTGCAGAGAGGCTCTTGCTTAGACTTATTGCTATAACACCCCAGGCCAGACAACTTTGTTATGTGCCCCCTTGGAGAGGGGTCACACCTGCAGGGGGGATCGGATGGGACAGGTGACCCAAAACTGACCAACAGGGTCTTCCATCTTCCAACTGCCTCATGCTCAGTATAAAAGCCGAGGGATCAAAGGGTCAGCCCTCTTTCTTCAATGGCCAGTGTCCAAGGAGGA
This sequence comes from Chionis minor, assembly GCA_013398295.1. Taxonomy (NCBI): domain Eukaryota; kingdom Metazoa; phylum Chordata; class Aves; order Charadriiformes; family Chionidae; genus Chionis; species Chionis minor. The sequence continues at coordinate 656,344 of VZSF01002182.1, forward strand.
CTCTGTCTGTTCATCTGCCTTTGATCCCAATCCTGAATCCAGATCTGGAATCCAGTTCCCATCTGTCAATGGGTCCCATCTGAGACTTCACCCAGTGCCTGCTGGTGACGTGATTGTCATCCTGGGAGCTTGATTTGGTCTTGTATATATTTAATTATTTTCTTTTTATTATTTTATTGTTCATATTTCATTAAAGTAATTTAGTTCCTACTAAACTAGAGGGAACATCTGTCGTTCTGCCTGTTTGGGTCAACCTGACACAAACCATGACAGTGGCTGGAAAGATGCTTCTGAACATCAGAGTTCACATTAAGAAAAAAATACCCATTTATGTGACTTCTTATTTAGCAAATCTGTGTTCACCAGAGCTTACTAAAACTACCTTCCTGCCTGAACTTCTGTGTATGAGATCTGACATAGTAATGTGAACAAAGAAAAGCACAGGAGAAGAGTGCTTTCATTTACCATAATTAACATTTCGAATTAAAGATTTTTACACGGTATGATACATTTCTAGTGGGTAAAGTGAATTGTTTGTGACTTTTCAAACTGACTTAACCTGACTGCTTGATGACAGTATAGGGAAAGGCTGTTTTTCTTACCCTTGTACAGAGGCAGTTACAAACAAGCTTATTTCAGGCAGCATTTTCCTTTGGCTGTGCTATGCTGTATTTCAACGTTGTTTTCTTTCACTGTTGTAATTATTTATCTATTTGCCATCTCTGATGTCTATCACATAGCTATTTAAAGTACTTGTGAACTGAAGAGCAATTTATGTGAACTAAAGAACAATTTATGTTCTTCTTTTTACAACTCTGCCATTGCTACTATGTACTCCTATTTGTCTGCAATAAATCATTTGTAAAAGAATCGCAGTTATAAAGGCTTATTGGATTGCAGTACTCTTTGTAAATATCCTTGACAAGCAGATAAGCACTGTGGACAAAATAACCAAAACTTAATTAAGAAACAACATGTTGTTCTCCATGAGGAAGAAAACATATTTTCAAAGCAAAAGCGGAACTGAAGTCTAAACTAACTCCCTCTGAACTCAGAACACCAGTTCTTCTGACATGGCCAATGACACAGAATTTAATTTCTCCCTCTCCCAACACTCAAACATGCAATTATGAACCAGCAATAACACAATTTGGTAATTATCGTTTGAAGTCATCGTTTAGTTGTTCTGATACCAAATAGGGTTTCTGCCAAAGAAAACTTTGTTAGTTATTCAAATAGCATTGCATTAAGCACTCAAAAGACTTTGAAAACTCGAAACAGCAGACATGTCACATGGGATTCACAGCTCATATTGTCAATCCATCCTCTGTCCTGTGATCATCACTGTGATTTACAAAAATAAAACCAGAAAAAAAAACCCTAAAAAACAATATGGGCCAAATAACAGCTGTTCTAAATTGTCATAGCTTTTTGCAGTCAAGGAAGAATGATGCTGATTTACACCCATGGAGATTCCAGCTCTGATCTTTTATTTTCTTCCTTACAATATGTCAGTAAGGGTCATAATAGTAGCCAATGATAACACATCTCATATAGTAGTCATATTTTCTTTGCATTTGTCCCCTTAGTATTGTGTACTACACTCAAGTTATTTTTCTGTTTTCTCCAGACGTTTCCTTTCCTCCTCCTCTTTCTTTTGTGACTTTTCCCTTGAGATATTATTGTTATTTGCACTGGCAAAGAAACAGGTTCTTTTTTTTTTTTTTCCTCCAAAAGAAAGCAGATTCATTTGAATCTCTCTTGGCAGCATGTTCCCCACCCATGGGCCACCATGGAAGTACCAGCCTCTGCGCTAAGTGACAACTCGATTGTTCCAGATATTGGTTGTTATTGTGGTGTGCCTGCGTAATGAGGACAACTCCAGGATGCTTAGCCTGTTGAGATCTTGGAAAATGGAGATGTGAAATTATATCTTCTCTCTTTCTTCAAGTCTGTTTGCCATAGGAGAGGATTACAAAGGGGCTTGAAACCTGTCAGTTGCCAGAACAGAAATTCCTAATTTCCAAGGAAGTCTTATGTTAATATCTCACTGGTCTCTTGCATACAATTTGTCCTCCCAGTGCAAGAACTGGAAGCTGCAAAATCAAGGCATGCCTGCACTGGGATGTGCTAACCTGGCAGATGGTTCCTCTGGAGCTGCTAGCAGCTGGTGTAGTTTAGAAATGCCTTTTGGTCGCTTTAAACTGTTTGGGAGCTGGCATTGGACCAACACGAGGATCAAGCTATTCAGCCCTCTTTCCCCCACACCCCTTTATGTGTTTGCCAAGTCCAAATTGAATGCCTCAGAGAATCTGCATCAAGAATTTGGAGTTTAACCCAGAAACCTACTGGATCAGATGCTGTATCTGTAGTATCAGTATTTGTACAGCAATAGGCCATCACATCCTTCACCCTGTGGGAAATTATCCTGGGCCAGATATGATACACTGCAATAATGAAGCCTGAGGGCTCACAAGCTCTTTAGTCATCCTAGCCAAATCTCCATCTGCCAAAACAGGCTGTCTCCTGGCCAGCCACAAAACCCAAGGTGCTTTTGCCAGCTATTACTTTTTGGGTATCTAGTAATGGTGAAGCATGAAAAGGCCAAATTTAGAAACAGACCTAAGAGTCTGAGGTCAGTTATTTCAGTTAAGGATGATATCAGCAAAAATAAAATGTAAGTGGAAGTTCAAGCATTGGAGATCAAGGAGGTGACTGTGAATTAGCTAAGAAGGATTTGTGAATTTTATGGATAAAATAGACAAAACAAGAGCAATTGGGATCTGACATTGATACGTGCCAGAACCCCACATCTCCCTTTGAAGCCACCCCATTTAAGGAAAGCAGGGGAATTTGCAGTCTCAGCACCTGTCAAGATTAAACACTCAGACTTCACAAAATTTTTCCAAACATAGGTTGGAACAGGAAAGTGGAGAGAATCCTGACAGCAGAAAAGGAAGGCACAATGAATAGACAAAAATAGGAAACATTCAGGAACAGGATAATATGGGGTCTAGTGTGGGTGAGAACTTGGATTATGGCATGTAAGAAGGTTGGGAGAAGAGTCAGCACATCCAGTGAGAAATAGGTCAGAGTGGTGTTTAACTGCAAGAGAAATACCTTCTAAGAATTTCAGACAGTATGGAGTAATTATAAAATGTATTTTTCTTTTGTTAGTGTGAACAGAGACTGGTGCCCATGAAGGTGCCCAAATGACACTGATAAGGTAGAGGATTTCTTCCTTGTATTCTTTTTGTTTGCCTTTTTAGATGAAAATCCAATGTCATTGCCAGCATCAGCTCAGTGTTAACCATCTATTCTGACATTGCATAGAAACAGCACATGTCCCTGGACTGCTGGATGGCTTTTCAATGCCTTATTGACTTAAATGAAATAGTAAAACATTTCATGCAGTTGAATATGAAGTAAGCCTGACCCAGCACTGAGATGCGTATCTCTGGCATTGTTCTTCCCCTTGCCAAATGTTCTCTCAGCCAGCTGCTATTTTAGATTTAATATCCTTTACTTGATGTATCCCTTCTGTTTGCTCTATTTGCTTCTTTTTTAGAGTTCATGTCATTCTTCCATATGTAACGCTAACCAGGGATAAACAACAAGAAAAGAACCTCAACAAAAGTATGGTCAGGAAAAAGCAAACAAATAAAATAACCTCATGTAATCCAAAATCCTATATATAACTACATAGGTAATTGTTGTCCAAATGAAATGAAAATTTACTTGCCCCATCTAATTTCCCTGGGCTGGACATGACCTATTCATCACTCATCTTCTCTCTCCTCCTACTTTAGCTCCTTCCATTTTGACATAACAATTGTAGAAATGTGCATTTCCATACTTTCACTCTGTATCTATGCTGCATTTTTCCTCACGGGCAGTGTCATGACACTATGGCAAGTAATGACAAAGTACACCTGCCACTAAAAGCTGAATCTCTGCTTCATTCTGACTGCAGAATGGCTTAAGCTAAATGCACTAGGGATGTATACAGTGTTTGGTGAACATGCTGCAGTGGAATTAATTCAATTTCTAACTTGCTTCAACTATTCCATTGACTATCCCATTGGCCACAGACAAGTCAAATTTGTTGTATTTTTAGATACTCCTGTCCATTGCAAAGCACTGCCCATTATCGCCATTTCCCTCCAAGTTAGAGCCCAGCCAGATTTCCAACATAAGTAGTCAGGAATACAGAAAGTATTACATATATTGTGAACGTCATGATACACTACAAAACTGTTCCATTAGGTAAGTGGATGAAGGTTTAAGGTCAGAGCTATGGTTGGCTACAGAAACCTCACAATTTTTAGGATTTCAAGGAAGAAGTAAGTACACAAAAATAATATTGAGTTTCTTTGAGTTATCTTCATCTGCAGTTGGTGAATTTTAGTTCACCGTTTCCGAGTATTTTCATGCCTGAAGGTAAGAGAAAACTTATTTTCTCTTTTCTTTTCTCTTTTTGATGAAACATACAGTAACATAGCTCATATTCAATAATGTATGGACCAATTCAACCTCTCAAAGACTACCTACTATTAATTTTATGCTGCTCGTTGTTTTGACACACCTGTTCAGAGTAAACTGGACGCCGTCCCTAAGTACCTGGTGAAGAGAAGTTAAAACAATCCTTTTCAGTCAGTGTGGTTAGTTTCTTTTTTTTAAAAAAATGATGTACAGGGTTCAAAGTGAGTTGTCAAAGTGTTGGAAGCACCCATGCAGAGAGTAATTCTGGCTCTGATGAAAAGAAAAAGACAAAATTTCCACTGGCTTCACTGGGGTGAGGATTTTACTTCAAAGATGCTGCATTTCCATGTTGCAAAAGTCAACTCATTTGCCACTTAACCTATGTTTACTTTTTGCAGATCCTGTGAGGCAGACTAATAAAGTTCAGATTTTTTTGAAGAATTCAGAGAGTGCAACAACTGGACGCTGCCCTGCTAAAAAACATTGAACTGCTAAAAAAGGAAATCTTTTATTTGATGTAATTCTATGCTTCTGAAATTAAACTGTTGCCACTGTTTAAAGTAACAAGATGTGTTCAGGTTTGTAGGAACGGGGTTAGATTGCAGATTTGTCCTGAAGTATCAGATCCATCGGTTCTGCTAGACAAACGGTTTTAAAAGCAATGCTTTACTTCAGGGTGGAATAAGCTTAGGTTCTCATTTCCTTTTTTAGATTTAGGGAGAACATTATGTGGTAAGACAAAAATGCAGATAGTTGATGGAAATAGATACTTACTTATTCCACTAAGCTGTCATTCTTAAAACCAAGGAATAAGTTCATCACCACTGTATTTTTTTGTGCACATGCTTTTGATGTTACTGCGCATTTTCAATGTACATAATGCAGTCTACAATTGCACACAACTACAGTTATAAATATCTGTGTGCTTTGTTTAGCCAAAGCAAATTGTTTAAAACACATGGTGGATGTTGTTCAAAGAGATGAGTGTTGGAGAAATGCTGACAGATACTTAGCTACAGAAGTATTAGGGAGCACTGCCATGGTAATAGTATAAGCTTTGCTAACAGAGTCTATAATAGGATCAAGCCGGATAAACCTTTCTCCTTACGCATGAAAGAACACCTTTATAAGTCAGTGTTTTTCTCAGTTATAATCCTGGAAGTACAATTCATGAAAAGTTATCATGTAAGATTTTCACGCAAGGAGACTAGCAGAGTTTGAAAAGTAGGGCAGGAGTTAGATCTATCAGCTGATGTTTGAGCATGCAATTTGTTAAATTAATTTGTTTTAAAAAGAAAATTTTGTGGTAAATAAAGGACAGAACATCAAACCAATCCGTTGTTGTTGTTGTTGTTGTTGTTGTTGTTGTTACAATGACTTTTGCTTGTACATAAGAAGGACAAACTCAGTACTTGTACTCTGTGATAAGCTAAAATATTTGAGGACCCTAATATTTGGGTGCATTGCACATACTGTGATTGCAGATGATGAGAAACAGCAAAAAGGACACAACTACCTCCTCCACCAGCTCCCCTCCATAAAAGTTGATAACCTTGTGTTGCAAGCACAGGAAAACTTACGTACTTTCTGATCAACTGTAACAACCACAGCAAACTGGTATCCCTTTGGAAAACAAAAATAGTATGGTGGAGAGTTCACCTGCCCTTTATGATCACCTTTTCTGAAAGTATAAAATATCCAGTAACATTATCCAAAAAGTCACTCATTGTATCTTTCACTATATTCTCCATTAAGTTTTATTCAAAGTGAGATCCATGCAGTACACAGTCACAACAGGTTTATTATAGAGTAGAAAAGAAAGGGATGGACTAAAGGGATGGACAGGCAAAGCAGGCCACAGGCAAAATGGGCAGTGAAAGGAATGAAAAGATACCAAATAAGAAATGCATTATAGAAGAACTCAGACCAATGTTAGACAGTATGGAGATAAAAATATCCACATAACTGTCGTGTACTACCCTTTGGCGCATGGAATAAGTCTGGATTGAGGCATTGGAGTTTATTCTGTGTTCCTGTCACTGAACTTTTCTTCATGCCTGTAACTGGAATGAGTAAAGCTCTTCCGTATTTCAAAACCTAAAGCTCTTTGCTTGTAGAAGTCTTTGACAGCATGTTTTCTTTGTAACTTAAACCTCTCCTGTTACTTCCCGGTTTAGAACTGCAAATATAATGTGCTCTATTTTTTTTCTGTAAAGATTGCCATGTTACCTCCTTTATATCCATGAAGAAAAGATGATGAAGCTTGTCTTTTCTCTGCTGTTGCTGGACAGTCTCCATTATTTATTTATAACAAATAACCATCAAATTCAATGCTTTTTTGTTGGTGTGAATTCCCTGTTAAAGAGCCTATGTGAATATGCTCATTGTCCAGGCAGTAACTACTGTAAAATGATTTGTAAGAAGATATTACAGCCAACAGCTTACCTGTGAACTGTCCTCTGTAGACTGTTGTAAGCCCTTGACAGTCATGGTCTGGTGTTTAAGTTACATAATCAGTCCATTCTTTTGTATTAACGGACAGGGCTAGAGCACTTAAGTGAGATCAAGCAGAAGTAAGGAAGTACCAGAAAGAATACAACGTGCTTTTCCTTTGCCTTTTCTGCAGGTGTACTATATGTTGTCTGATGACGTGGGTACCAGAATCAAAAGCACCTTTTGCCCTCTCAACTGAGAGGCACAGAAAGCCAAGAATCACTGAAAACAAGATTAAAAAAAATATATAGAGAAAAGAATCTAAATTAACTTTTGTCAAATTCATGAAAATAGGTATCCTTTTCTGAAAGTATTTGGCTGCTTTTGAGTGAAGTACTCACCAATTTGTGTATCTTGGTTTGGTTTTTTTCAGTACCGTGCCTTTGGCCAGAGGTTAGGGTAAACTGTCTTCCTATTCCTATGTCGGTAAGCACACGATTGCTTCACTGAAACTTTTCATTCCTTCCACTACTACTTCTCCTTAAAACAGAGATATCTGTATCTATCTTTCTGAATGTCCAAATTACTTAAAACAGTCATTCCTTAAGAGTTGGCAAGCCTAAAAAACTCTTCATGTCTACCTCCAGAACTTACTTCCAACCTAAATTATTCTCTGTGAACCCTTTCCAATATTCAAATGGCTTCTGTCCTTGCTTACTCATGGGAAAATCTGTGATGGAATAGTTGTAATTTCTTAAAGTTAAAACTACCAAATGAATGGCAAATTTAGGAATAAATTTCTGAGTTTGACTCTAAAACCGTGCCTGTATGGAGAAGCTTCAATGAGACCGATACTTGCTGTGGTTACTCTGGATAGCTGAAGATATGTGGTGCTTTCACATGGCAATGAGCCTGAGATAATATGTTCGGCTTTCAGCAAAACTCTCAGCAGGCCCTACTGAATTAGTTACAGCACTTGACTACCACTACTAAAATCACTTCCAGATTGGAACAGACCCATCACCATCTAGCTACGGGCACAGGCGGTGGGGTTTGCACCTGTGTTAGAAGACACACTTCTAGCTTCCTTTCTAATAAGCATTATGAGCATCTTCCATTTCCAGATGCTACTTTTAGCACACTGCATCATGACACTTTAACCTTATAGTAAACACTAATTAAAACAGATCATGCAATTTTATTACCATATTTCTTGTCATAATATTTAGTAAAGACAAATCCTCACACTTAAATAAAAAGTATCCTGAAGGAGTTTTGACTAATTTCATTTCATGAATTATGAGGACCGTGATGAAGAAGACGGTGACAAACAATCATAGCAACTGATCCAGCTAGTACTTACCTCTTTCCAAAATAGCAATCCTGAAATCATCTATTTTGCTATTTAGGATTTAAGAATTAAGGATTCTGATGTAACTCTTGAACCTGAAATTCTTGAATTATGCTTTCTTGACACAGGGTTGCCTTGTCAGCTTAATTCTCTGCCATTGCCATAATACTTAATCTCAGGGATTCCAGTTCTGAATATGTCATCAAGCGAGTGAACATATGCAATGAAAATAATGTTTTCTAAATTCTTTCAGGAAAGCACAGCTGGCCAGTCCCTCTGTATCCTTTTCTTTATGCAGCTTGATTAACTATAATAATTGATGTAATAATTGTCAGTTTTGGGCACCACAGTATCGGAGAGACATTGAGGTTCTGGAGCATGTCCAGAGAAGGGCAACGAAGCCGGTGAGGGGTCTGGAGAACAAGTCTTATGAGGAGCGGCTGAGAGAGTTGGGATTGTTTAGCCTGGAGAAGAGAAGGTTGAGAGGAGACCTCATCACTCTCTACAACTACCTGAAAGGACGTTATAGCGAGGTGGGGGTCAATCTCTTCTCCCAAGTAATAAACGACAGGACAAGAGGAAATGGCCTCAAGTTGTGCCAGGGGAGGTTTAGGTTGGATATTAGGAAGAACTTCTTTACTGAAAGGGTTATCAAGCATTGGAAGAGGCTGCCCAGGGAGGTGGTGGAATCGCTGTCCCTGGAGGTATTTAAAAGACAGGTAGACATGGTGCTGAGGGACATGGGTTTGGGGTGGTTTTGGCAGTGTAGGTTTATGGCTGGACTCGATGATCTTGAAGGTCTCTTCCAACCCAAGTCATTCTATGAATCTGTGATTCTGTGATTCTGTGATTCTATGATTCTATGTCATTTGTATAACAATGACAGTCTGATAAAAAATTACAGGTTGCTTTTCTTGCAACAAATTTTCATGGGTTTTGCAGGAACCTTGATTTAAATGAAGCCCAAGTGGATTCCACTTCCTAATGTTTGATTTACTACTGAAAATTTGATTGCTTAAAAAAAACTGGCTTGAGTTGACACATAAATCTTATTACAATAGTTACAAAATCAGTCACCAGTTTATACATATAAGGCAGAGTTCCCAGTTTTACTTTTTAAGCCCTGGTTTGAGGTCTAGGTCTCTGGTCGTAGGTGATGGGTACATTTTTGTCTCACATGAGTGGCTGAGCAAGTACATCAAATTAACTGGAAAGACAAAGGCCTCCATTCTCTGCTGGCTGGTCTCTGCTAAAGTCTTTTCACAAGTCACAGGGAAAGCAATCAATGTCTGTACTTTTCTGGTGCTTGCAAAGGTGGCAAGGTTTTCTACCAAGAGAGGACTTGTACAGCAAGGTGGTGTCTGTAAGATATTCCTGATCCTTTTAAAGTTACCTTGTTGACCTCTTGCTTTATCTGTAGATGATGTTGTAAAGTGGACAACCCCTGCCAGTAAGAGCCTCATAAAAAGCAACTGACCATTGTCAGCTTGGGTTAGACAGGGCTGGGGATGCCTTGGTGCTGTGGATTCTGAAGGAAAGAAAACATTCAGATCCAGGCTGAGTGCAGAAACAACTCGCTTTGTTTGAATTCCCTGAGGAAGGGGAGGCGGGGAGAAACCGTGCCCTTCTGCTTTGCCTGTTGTTATACAACCTAAATTCAATCTATAAGAAGGAATGAAACAGTCAGCATTTCAGAAGCTTACCAAATAAATTACTAGTGCCACGTCTATTTGTAATTATAGGTCAGTTCTTAATACTGTTGTAAACCACACATTCCAGGGCTTTGCAAGCACTTAAAAGCATATTTTAATCTCTTTGGATAAAAGAGGCTGCCATTGGCAACAATAAAAGAAATGCAGGCTCAGTCCCTTAGTTCTTACTACAAAATGATGCTTTTCACTACTTTAAACAACTCCCCCGGAACGCAAGCTGTGTGCACTCACATACCACCCATACTAAGTTATTTCTTGTGACAGTTTCAGCTACGTTATGGAAAAATTCAGTGACATACTGTATCACAGCACCACACTGACAGCACTCTCGTGATATCACGTCTGGAGAGTCTGATAATAATATCAGAGGCAATGTCTCATAAAAGGCACTCACTGCTAATGGCTCCACAGATGTATCTGATCCAAAGAAGCTGCAGGCAGGATACGGTGTCAATAACAGGGGTTTTGCTTCCTACGGATATAACCAAAATCCTTTTGGATTTTGGAAGTTTTTCAAGGACAATAAGAGCTGGTTTTGTTTTACTGTAGATGCTATGTTCAAAAGTAAGAAAAAACTATGTCAATTAAAGTTAATTGTCTCTCTTAAACCTAAAAAGCCAAAACCATATCCTTAATTCACCCAGGTCTGGCTTGGTATTTCAGTATAAACACTGCATAAAAATTACACTCTAACTGAGATACCATCATTATGGTACTTGTTTGTGGACTATCTACAGTGCCTGGTTACATCGGGGCAAGTTAAAGCAGGTTTTACTTCTGCTTTGTGTTCCACACTACGTTATTGTATTGTTATTATTTGCCATGTGTTAGTGCCTCTGATCCAGCCCAGAAATCCCTCTATGCAACCAACACTGAGACGGATCCATAATTCAAGGTGGAAAGGCTGAGAGCAGGAGAAGAGGAGGTGGATGGTGTGGGAAGCATGCAGCAACAGTGACACCTTAAAGCAGGACACACTGCAACTTTCATTTGCCCTGAGCTCCCTTACCTCCTAAAAGGAGGTATGGGAGGCCACAAGGAGGACCTTGTTCTGGGCGTCTCTGTCAAGACGCTGCTGTTGTTGGCGAGGACGGTGCAGGCAGGGCTTCGTCAAGGCCCTCATTATTTTCCTTTGTGTCGAGAGAAAGAAGCACTAAGTTTGTGTTCCGGCTCTTATGTTAAGAGACTTACTGAAGCCTTGAACACAGGAAATGAAGGAAAAGATGGACCTTGAAATTTTAAACATCCACTTTATCGATGCACTGCATATTTAATAATGTAATAATAAAGAAGGAAAATCATAGGTTTTCAGGTATGTTTGAGGTCATCCAAAACGAGAAGGAAAAACAAAAAGCGAAGTACTTTTCTATGCTTTGTTCACTCCTTGTTACCAAGATTCATTGTGCCTTTCCAGTGTCCTGCAAGCACAGGCAGCCTGGCTGCTGATATTACTGGCTTATAGGCCAAATCCTGGAGATTTGGTCAGTGATTGCAGTGTCACAATTTAAACTGTGTGACACTAGGTGAGTGGCACCATCCTTTTCCCTCAAGTATGATCTCATTCATCCTGAAACGGTTGACGAGTTCAGCTTGACGCTATTTAGGCAGCAGAGAAGTTTGAATTTGTGTCCAGCTCAGACAGGATGAGCCAAACAAGAAAGTTTGTCTCCTCATAAGAGAGACCATTCACAGTATGTGCAAAGGAGGACAGAGACGCCATTTGCGTTGATGGATGCCTTTGACATTCTCTTGGGGGGAAGAAATTGTGTCTTCCAACAACTATTGCGTGCTTTATACAAAGTGGGAGACTTTAAAATAAGACTGTTCACTAACCTTTTCCCAGCATTCCCAGATATTGTATTGTATGGTGGCTGGGATACATTAAAGAGAACTCTTTGTTTCCATCCCCACAGGTAGATGATGTGATTGAATCTAGAGCTGCCACATGTTGGTGGATTTTCTCACAATTGAGCTGCCATGAAAAAAGGATGCTGTGAGCCAGCACAGCCTGTCATATATTTTCTCGTTTCATTATTTTTTTGAAGTGCTCCAAAATGGAAAACCATTGTTCCTGACAAGTGTGAGATTTGGTTTGGTTTGGGGTTTTTTAACCATAAAACACACCCTGAAATATAAAACACTGAGTATGAAGGGGTTTTTTTAAAAGAAAACTCAAAATATATATGTCTTTTTTTGGCTCATCTATTTTAGGTCTATTCAGGATATGATGATATCAAGTCTTGACTATCATTCTCAACTTCTAGAGTTTGGGCTTCTGTCATAAGTTACAACAGGTTTAGAGCTGTTTTGCATCCAAACTTTGACGCAAAGGAGCTGCAGGACAGGTTTTACTGTCCTCTCTTACTCTCCTATACTGTAAGTCTGATTCTGTTCAGATAAAATGTTGCTGTCACTCAAGGAGAAGACACTAGCTGGAGTAAATATAATTGCGTATGTCTTGTAGCTCAAATGACGGTCATGGCAATAATATAAATTCTCATCTAGCAATCTTGGAAATGTTTTCCAAATACAGGAGAAAAAAAAGTAATTTCTTTTTGTGTGCTGTTTTCGGTATAATTGTTACTGAAAGTTTGCAAAATGCAAATTAGTCACAGTTACAAAACTCTTTATTCATATACTGTAAATGGAGTGTTTAAAATATGCCAGACTAATGTAGGTGCACAATACTGCATATGGAGAAAAAGGATGCTATGACTTCTGCTGTGCTAACGTTTGCTTGTGGGTTGGTGTCTGAACACAGAGAGAGGGCTGCAGAACTGAATTCTTAGTGGGCATAAGTTCAAATCAGGAGAAAGGAAAATTTAACCAGGATGATTGAACAGTGAAATCAGGTACTTTCCACAGAATGTTTATATTTTTATTTTTGTTGATGCTGCTTCCTTAAAAAATGATGCTGTTTGGTTTGCCCACTTCACTGAAGGACAGACCAAGTGCCATTATCCCTTGTAAACAAGTATGCTTTGGATAAACATTCCAAGACAGCATAAACACTGTATAAGCATAAAAGGAAAACAACTCTTATTCTTTTCCAAGCCTTTAATGAATACAATTCCTATATGCACTGGTAAATTAGGAATATAAAAAAGCCTAATAAAAAGGATGAAATCAGAACTGTATTTTACAGGCTGGCATGAGTATTACAGAGCACTGAGAGAATGCTCAGATAATCTTTCACCACCGCTTTTCTTGTTTGCCTTTTAAAGATGCTCTTTTTTGAAGCTTCTTATTGTGCTTCAAAACCATTTAAATACAGACCAGTATTTTACATTTATTCCATAAAGCAATGGCTCTTTTGTTTGTGTTTTATTACAAAGCACTGTAAGGATTATAGCTGTACAGGACCATGAGTTGTTTTATTCCTCTGCCATGAAAGAGAGAAAACTAACACACATGAAATATGTTCAGCAATAAAGAGAAGAAAGGAAGATTGATCAAAGGTACTGAAAATCTCTTGCATAAAATGCTAGAGTAATTAATATAAGTCATCATCTTCTAACAAAGAAAAGGGCATGAAATTCTGGTTTGATTTGGAAAGAAGAGGTGAATGGATGCTGCTAGGTTTCGAATTTGTGTCTGAAAGGAACAAAGTATTCACTTTTTGATGAATGTAAAATTGTGTAAAATTCACAATTTTACATCAAGCCATCCATCAAGCCAAGTAGATTGTCTTTTAGAGGTAAGGTAATTACAGCAATTTTAAAAGGACTGGTTGAAATGATATAGCCAGTAACCTGGACCTCCAGGAAGGAGGAGAATTTGAGCTTTCAAAAATACCCGGATTATGGGTATTGTTTTGCAGATCTAAAGAGTTGCTTCACTTACGCATTTATTGCTAACACATCATAACTTTTTTTGTGTAATGAGCCAAGACTGTTTTGCAACTCTATAGCACAGAAGAAAATGACAGCTACTTCCCTGCTAGAAACACAGAATATTATTTTAATGTTCACAGAATAATCAATTAACATGGTACAAGTCAATTAAAGAACTATGTCAGGTAAATGTCCCAGAATCTTTTGGCTCCAACAAAATCAATGACAATTTTTTTCTTGGCTTCTAGGGTCAGGGTTTTAGCTTTAAGGTTTTTTCGCTACGGGGACTGGTTTACACAAAAGCACAACAGATACAGAGATAAAATTCGAGGCCCTAAAGAATGGAAAAGGTCATTTCTGCGGCACTAAAAAGTGGTTGGACTTCAGTTTGTTATGGTTCGTGACTAACAACAGCAGCACTGTAAACTGAACTTCTGCAATCCCCGCACTAATGTACATGCCCGAGACAGTGAAATAATGTCACTGGGAAGGCTAAGCAGCAGTATCTCACTTGGAAACTGAAGTACTACATTTCTGTAGTGCACACTGTCGATGGAGCTGAGATCAGACCCTCCTGGAGTGCTCCAAACAACCAAAACTCAGTCTCAGCAAACAGTCCTTTGCTTTCCTTGGAGCTTTTGTCCTTGTTTTCAAACTGCAGTATCCCTTCCCAGCAACAGCGTATAGCTCATGTTCCGACAGAGCAAAAATAAAATGGGGTTGGTATTGTAAAAATTAATTCACTAGGGAATGATAATCTTTTGGCTACTGATACTTTGCAACTTGCCAGGTTCGCCCAGTCCTTGTTTTTGATAAAATCCATTCTTGTGGTGTTTCCTGGTACTACAGATGAACTTTTAAAGAATGACACATTTGTGTTGCACCCATAATTGTGAGTACATTTCATACTTTGTGAAAATGTAATAAATTAACTATACGATAAACAACCTTGGAGATGCTGAAACGAAAGCCTATCATACGTATTTCATCTCCTTAGTTAATTTCTGAAACAATCCTTAGTGCCTCCTCATCTTTGCATAACAGACATACCTATACAAACACACAGGGGCACACTGCTGTTGTGGATTAGTTTTTTTACAGGGATATATCTATTAAGTTTGGAAGTTGTATAATTTTCTCTTTAGATATTTACTGGCTTTTGGTAATGATCAATTAATGAAAATATACATTTCAGGGAAAATCTTCTATGACTGTAAAGAAAAAATATTTCTTAGGCATGAGATAGAGAACAGAAAATAATACTTTTATGTATTCAGAAGTATTTCATGTAAAGTTTTCTGTGTACCCTGCAGATATTAAATACATTAGTGCTGTATAGTACCTGTACTTTGTTAAGTATTATTATTCCTAGAACATTTCATGGATACAGAGATTGGATTTCAGAGCTTGTGATAAGGACAAAGATAAAAGTGTTTGGCAAAAGCTAACTAGTAATTCAGTATTCTTAATTTCCGGTGTCCTGCTCAGCTGATCCTTTGCAAAATATTTAACTGGTTATCACTTGTAAAACCGTGAAATTGCCCATTATATTTATGGACATGTTATTTCTTCAGGAACTCTTATGATGGAGTTAGGAGTATTCACGTCCACATTAGAGGATTTGTTTTGTCGTCAAATGTATTTTTAACAGGTTAGGTCACATATAGCTAACATTCTTGTGGAGGAAGAGGATGCATTTTATTTTTAAATATTTATGAGCTCTTTTTTGGACTCCCTTTCAAATTTTATAGCCCCTTCTTTTGTCTCCTAGTTACAAACCTGACGTGAAGGCTCTGTTCCAGTGCTGGGTCATCACAAGGGCACATGGAGAGCATCTGACAGTTGGAGACAGAGCCTGGCTGATGTGTGCGGTGAGAAAAAAACCCAGCTGAAACTGACATACTGGCTTTAGCGTCAGGGCAAGGCTGACATAGCAGATCAAGGAGGCTAGTACTCGTTTGGACACCTGGTAAGTAAGAAAAATGTCATCTCCCTAGAGGACACTCTGGCATGGAGGCTGAGGCCAGCCACTCTCCCCATTGAAAACTGGTGACAGCTCTCAGAAGTGAAGTTGGTTAACGCACGCCTGTCTCCAACAGCTGCAGCTGCTCTTCCTGGCATCCTGAGACACTGGAGAGGAAAGGAATACATGAGGACTGTTGGGAATTACCACTAATGCTATATCTAGCAGTCACTTCTAGCTACATACTGATCCAGTATCTAGCATGTTGTTCTTCTCCAAATCCAGGTTCAGGTGTCCTCACTGTACGTGCTCAGCTTTTTCAGAAGTTTGCATCTCTGTTCTTGCAAGCAGAGTGTCTGGGGACCTGCACTGGCCCTACCTGTTTTCTAACACATCACAGGAACCACATCCTCCGTTCCTGTCTTCCGTACAGAAATGGGGCAGAGATTGGGATGACTGCCTTTTAACTCTAAATGTCTCTCCCACCACCCTTGAAAATAATGCTCAGCTTAGGGTTTACTGCAGGTATTAAGAGTTGAATTGCATCGACAGGATAAAAATGAACCATCTCTATACTTCAGTACAATGCAAACATTTTCTTCTCTTTGGCATTACTGCACGGTGTTTCTAGTAGTAACTGAGAACTTGTATAAGTAAATATCAGGTGCATACAGGAAACAGTGGAAATGCGGTCATCTTTGATTCTATCCAGTTGCTAAAAGAGGAGGTATTTCTTTAAATGAACCATGTGCAATTTTGTACTGGCTTGCATCAAACTGCAGTATGTCACATCTGATATTTACAGTAGTTTATGTACTGAAAAAGGATGAGGTGAATTCAGGGTCAGGAGGATACTGTAAATGCTATTCCTGCTGTTCTCTGTAATCCTGCATGCATGTGTGGGGAACAGTCCAATTTCTTTTTACACTTGTTAATATTCACAGTGGGTCATACCTAAATCAGTGCTGAGCACCTGCAGACATTTTCGGGTGCCAAACATCTTCCCCCCATCCATTTCTGCTCTGTATTATTAGACGTACTGAAACCTTATAACCAAACCTTCCTTCCCAGCCTCAGCTCTTACAATGGTCCAGTCTGGACTTGAACTCTGTGGCTTACTGCTGATTTGACCATTAATTTCTTTCTCATTACAGAACAGCTCATAGAGACTGGGAAGTCTGCAGTTCTAGTAAGTCAGATACCTGGGGAGAATAAACACATGATATGACATTGCACCACCTGCACAGGAAAGGCAGCCTGACGGTTATAATTTACCATTATCCTGATGGTGGCTGTGGTCTTCTGCCTTTGACAGAATACATGGCTACAGCCAAACTCTGATCTCAGTTACACACACAGAAATCAAAAATAATTTCACTGTATTCTCTGATGTAAACAAGACCAAAGTTCAGGCTTCAGTCTCTCTTTTTTTATTTTTAATTTTTTTTTTTCTTTTCCTTCTGCAAATATGATATTCCACCAAGTTTCTGATCCACAAAAATTCCAAGTCTGTGGTAGAGCATGCACAATGAAATTCTCCCCATCAAGATTTGGCAACATTTAAGGTATGTCTGCTGAAACTTAAAGCAAGCTAAAATAGACATGCTCAGATAGATAGATAGTAAATGAAAATAGGAAGGAGGAAAGAAGAGATGAAACAGGAAGAGCTTGAAGAATGTAGTAAGATGATAAAATCAATATGTGCTAGAATCCAAAAGGCTCGCCTCTTTGCCTGTATTATAAATATGTCTTTTTTTTTCTATTAGACATCCAGGTTTTTAAACAGATATAGTTGGGGCACTGAGAAATTTGAGCCTTGTGACAATACTCCCATGAGCGTGACTTGGGTTTCCCCTTCTTAGGAGGAGTAACTGGTGGACTTTGTGATCCTGTGACACATTTCAAAACTTGGGAAGCCGAATATCTCTTAGAAATGTTCATCCCATCCCTTGTGGCTGCTCACTGTGCCGTCTCCTGCGCGTGGGACCGGTGCCAGGTCTGCGGCAGGCTGTAAGGGCGGTCAGGGAGCCCTGCGTATGATGGAAGCCGTCGCTGTCGCTGTGTGCGTTGCTTGGGGATGGGGGGAGCCGAGCAGTGACGAAGCAGTGGCAGTTCTGGGCATGGGAAGCTGCCACTAAGCCAGCAATCTCCTCCGTGCGGCCTGTGGGTGGTACACAGTAGGGAGCAGCGATGTGGGAAAGCGCTGGAAGCTGCTGACAGTTCCCATACTCCACCCGGCAACCCTCAAATGTGCTGCTTCTCTCACCCACCTCCCACCTCCTCTTTCCCCAGGTCAGAATACGCTAGCCAAGCTGCATTCTCACCAACGCGGGGCTCCTGCCCAGTAGCTGAGGGTCCACGTAACACTGGGTAGCCCGGGACAAGGAGGTGCCCGCGCCCACCTCTCACTGGGTGGCCTCGCCTCCGAGTTGTTTTCATCAAACCCAGATGGTGATGGTGGGCCAGAGTCCCGGTGCATTTCTTCCACACAGGGCCGCGTCTGAAGGCCAGGCCCCAAGGCCAGGGAGTCGCAGACCACGAGTAGCACCATGATGCAGTGCTGGCAGGAGACTTCGGCTTGTCAGACTGTGGTCTCTTCTCATGAGGGGCTGTCAGACACTCTGACTTAGAAAAAAGATGGACTTTGTCTCTCTCACTGACAGGGTCTCAACTCTTGCTGTAGCCAGCAGAAGCAACCTGCTCAGGTTCCTGATGCTTCCTCTGGGAAGAGCTTTTAACTCTAAAACCATGACCCCTCTTCTGGCATAGCCTGGCCAGAGGGCAGACAGTGATCTCCTTTGGACCCCGTCTGTGACTAGGACTGGGAC
Source organism: Chionis minor (assembly GCA_013398295.1). Classification (NCBI taxonomy): domain Eukaryota; kingdom Metazoa; phylum Chordata; class Aves; order Charadriiformes; family Chionidae; genus Chionis; species Chionis minor. Next base: position 674,946 of record VZSF01002182.1, read on the forward strand.
TGAGACTGACAGAGCAGTTTCTTTCTTTCTTTCTTTCTTTCTCTTTCTTTCTTTCTTTCTCTTTCTTTCTTTCTTTCTTTCTTTCTTTCTTTCTTTCTTTCTTTCTTTCTTTCTTTCTTTCTTTCTTTCTCTTTCTTCCTTCCTTCCCTCCTTTCTTTCTTTCTTTCTTTCTTTTTTTTTAAAGGAAAGAGTAAAATAGGAAAAAACCACCAAAACTATAAGCAAAAGAGCAAATAGCGCACCAGAGAGCTAAGGGCCAAAGATTGCTGTGCAGCATAACAGAGGTAGGTATTAACAGCATCCTCTGAATTGTACTCATAAGGATAGCTCCTGGCTTCCCTGGCACGTGGATTGGGAAATTATTGAAGGATTCCTTCATGAGATGTAGGGGCATCTGGAAGTCAGGAGGAATGCTTGTAGTGATCTCATTCCTGCGTGAAGTTTGTCTGTGATGAAGGTATCTTTCACTCCAGGTGTATGATGTGAGTGTAAGTAGCAGGCACTAGATGAGCATATCTGAGGAAAAAAGGACCTGTCATTGAGCAGGTTACTTAACACATTTCTCAAGCAAGTGTACCACTGTGAGCAGAAACAGGGATTATTCTCTATAATCCCTGTTTGGGACTGCATTTGCAAAGACCTGTTTCTCCTCAATATCACAGAATATGCCAAAGATTTTATATAGACAGATTGGTCTATCTGCATCTGACTTATTCTAGAACCAGACTTGCAATATCAAATATGAATTTTAATTTCTAGATTGCCTTCTATTCAGAAGATCAGGCTTCTGGCAAATCTCAAGTCCCTGGCAAACAGCTTAGTCAGGGTCCATTCCTTGGAGGTCAGGGTAAGCAGAGAAAAACAGGACTGATTTGTAATGTTGCACTCCAGCAATCAGTTCTCCAACTTTAAAACAGCATTAATGAGCCTCACATTGCAAAGGCTGTAAGCCTTAACTAATGGCTGGTTTCAAAGTACTTGGAGAGCTCTGAAAGGAAGGTGCAATGGGAGTGCAAAGTATTGCAGTTATTAGGGGCTGTCAGATCTCTTAGCAGTCCTTGCACACTTCCCAGAGTCTCTCCAGCACTTTTGGTTCTTCATATCACCCTGTGGGACTCTCCAGTTACTTCAGTACCCAGAAGCCCGTAAAAAAACTTGATGTCCACTAGGTTCACTTTCTTAGTATATTTCTCTAAGCATATACTAATATTCAGGTCACTTTAAAAGTAGCTTATAGCTAGAAATACCTTCTTTAAATATATCCTGTGTAACCTACACATGCCTTTTTCCATGAGCTCTTTGTTTGAGTCTGTTTAGAAGTAAAACGTCCTACTTCCATCTCAAGTATTTCCACTCATCTCTAAACAGCATACATTCTTGTACAAAAGTAACCCGCACCAAGTTAGCTATCAGGAGACTTGCCCTTGAAGTCATATTGAGCTTTTGAAGGAAGTTGATTAATTGCAGATAGAGCAAACCTTTTGAAACCTTACCCAGATGAGAATATTTACTTCGTGTGACTCATGTAAAACCCGCTTAGAACAGCATTTCAGGAGAAATATCTAATCATACCTCTCTCTGTCAACTTAAAGAAATAAAGAAAACATCTGATGTGTGTTTCTAGATGTAATCTGCTCTCAGCAACTGCAGGACACTGTTCAACCTGAGACGAATGTAATAATAGTACTTGGGAAATCCCAGACACAAGAAGCATCCAGATATGGAAAGAATGCCAGACTCTCACACATGGAACTTGCATTATTTTAGTCAACAAAATCACATTCGGTGTTGAGGCTTGTTTTCCATGCAAGTTAGAGCTGTAAATGACTAAATCATAATAATACTATTGGACGTCAAGGGTTGAATGATTTCAAATTACGAGAAGTGCTTATATTGCCACCTGCTGGGCTTTGTCGATTCACGAGCAAACAATCCAGATCAACAAGGTCTTTCACAAATGTGCCTTGTTTTTCAAAAGTCTCTCGCAGTAACAGAATGATCAATCATTTAAAGCTCAACGAACAGACAGAGTTTAGTGTTAAGCACTCTAACAGACTGCTAGCTGGTTTATACTTGGGCTAATCCTCAAACATCAACTCCCCTTCACAAAATTTACTAATTTTTGAAATTGCTTTTTGTGAAAATGTAAGTAAATCCATTTTTAAGTTGCACGTTTGGGAGCTTACCACATGTGAAAGTATCTGTTTACAAGAAAAGACAAAATATATTTGACATATTGAATAGTGGGGTGCTCTTGCTATAGTGGAATATCTAATACTGCAATTAGCGTAACAACATAGTGTAACAACAAGTGCCTGAATACTTTTTTCTAGAATAATTTTCCCCTGCTCTAAGCTGAATATTTTAGTCACTTTTGTGGTTATACAAATATTGTAGAGTGCTGTGTGTGCTACTGTGAGATGACATAATTTTCAAACTCAGCTGTGTCAATGCAGTTATCATTTAGTATTGTTTTATGCAATGCAGTGCAGCTACAAGATGATGAAGCGAACTTGGTGTAGATGTGATCGCCAAAATTGGGGATAAGTTTGCAGCAAACACAGTACTTTCCAAACACCTTTTATCTCGTTAGATTTAGAAAAATGAGAATGGAGACTAGTAGGAAACTGCTGCATACGGGACTTTGCCATTAAAGTGTCATATGTTCTGTCATAATATTCCTTCTTCCACAAAAATAGTTTTTAGGAAACAAGTGAAATTAAATCTAAGGAGACAATATATTTGGGGAATTTTTGAATCTGAAAATTCTTTGGATGAAAGAAAAAATAATGAGGGAAAAGATATTTTTGACATGCAAAACCAAGGTTATGGAAAGCTTCGGCCCTTGATTTTTTATCCTAAACTGATTTTGCTCCCTTCACCATTATGCTATTGAACAGAGACAAACAACTTCTTAAAACTAGCAAAAAACCCAACCAGCTTTCATTTGTGTAATTGCTTAGTTTTTCCCACACTTCCCACCTTTCTCCCCCCCACCCCCCCCGCCCCTGGTCAGAGGATTTACAAATGTTTAACTAAGTTTTTCTGAGAAAACATGTAATTGAAACAAATGTTTCACATATGTTTGGCATTATTCAAAGGGTTCTAGCTTGCTATTGCTCCTAAACTTAAGATGATGTACACTGAGAAATGCAACATAAGTGGAAATACCTGCTTTTTTTTAAAGGAGGTCAGGCAGGCACAGTGCAGAACTTAACCTTAACAGCAAGGAACGCCAACATATGCTGCAAAATCTGCCTGCAAGCAGAATATGTTAGTCTATTTGGAGCATCACGGTTAGACTGCTTCTGCAGTGAGATCTTGCTAAGCTGAAACTAGCAGGCCATTTGAATGCAATGCTGCAGTCCATAGCATAGCCATGTTGTTGGTCAGCTTCAGTTACAGCTTTTCCTCTCAGAAAATTTCAAACCTCCTTGTTGGCCCAAGCGGAACTGATCAGAAACATCTGTATAACCACAACGTGGAAAAGCAGTGGGTATGTACTGGAACTCTTCTCTCAACAACTGCCACCCTTTTCCTGCTCCACTTTTCGTTCATGACAAGCATCTTGCTTGCCTTGGAGTCCGCCACTCCCAATCCTAGCTAAGCTGGGTTTTCATGATAGTTTTCACTAATGACGGGAGCAAAACTTTGACATACCTTCATGCTCATTTTGGCAGTAAAAAGTATCTCTAAATGGTTCTGCAAGGGCTGGTTCCTTTTACTGGTATGGTACCGCAGCTTTTGGATGCTAAGGAATAGTTATTGCATGTGGTTGTTTTAAAGTAATTAGCTGTATCAGTGTAATTGTACTATGCAGAATTTTCTATGCAATTTTATTTAAATCAATGGAAATACACAATGAAAGTAAATTTGAAAAGAAAATATGAACGTCTACCCCATAAGTGAGCCAAACAAGTCACCAGCAAAACAACCAACTGTGGTGAGAGGTGTTGTAATCAGGTTTTGGGTGTGAAAACAACTGCAGAACTCAAACGGTGGATGATACAGACAGATGGAGGCTATAAACTGGACTAAGGAAACTCAAGAAGCAGAGAAAACCGAATAAGGGCTGCATTGTGTTAAACTTTGGCTTCAGATAACTATGAGTTGATCTTTCCCTGCACCTCAGGCTGGATTGCTGGAACTGTATTATAAAGAAGCGCCAGCTATTAAGGATGAGAGTCCCTCTCCTTGAGCTTTTCAGAGTGCTCTGAAACCCTTAGGCTTGACTGGAATGCGCTGACGTTCGGCGTGCACCCCATACATGGAAGTTAGCACTAGTGTTCCCAGTCTGGGGTCACTGACCAGGGACCTTGGGACATATGCTACCACCTCCCCTTCCCTGCACACAGGTTTTTCTTAGAATAGTAGAGTCTACCAATGTTTGAGAGGGTCACAGTCAGGAAGAAATCAAACTATGGCTCTGATAAGACTGCAGAAACCTTTTCTTAGTTCTAATAAGAAACCTCAAGACATCCATAACATATATATCCTTGCTGTGAGCTCTACTGGATAGGAGCTCCCTTCATTCTTCACTCTTAGAAATACCACGCTACCTAACATTATACTTGTCACTTATTCATCATCAAGTCCACAGACCATCTTCAGCTCTTTCCTAACATGTAAGAAACTTTTGCAAAAGCCAACAGCTCACTCCATCATTTAGACAGCTTTCAGTTCTCTAATCACAGCTGGATCTCTTGAGGTACGTAAGCACCCATCGTCTTTGACAAGAGACTCACAGGTGAAGTAGAAAGGTTTCTTACCTCCCTTGAAAAGAAACTGCCTATCCAGACCACTTCATACCATATTCACATTTTTACCAGCTGTCTGGGGTTGGTAAAACCTCTCCGGCACTCAGGTCAGCTTCACAGACCATAACATATGGAGAACACCAGGGAACCTGCAGATACTTTCCATTGACTATTTCAGAAGAGCTGAGTTAAACTGGTCTGGGTGTCTTCCTTTGTCTTTTCAGAAGTGTAAGTTTTGCCAAATCAGATATTCTGGAAATTATACTGGTATTTTTAGTGCCATATCAGTGAAGAATTTGATATCTAATCAGTTATGTTACCTAAATGAGATGAGTTTATAAAACATACACAGGATCCTGGGCATGTCAAGATTAAGTATGCAGAACTGGAATTCTGTGATTTTAAGTGCTCATTTTTACTCTTGAACTTGGTTTTTTAAAAATTCAGAGCTGAAACATGGCATGCATGGCAGATCAAACAGCCTCTCTGTCTTCCCTTCGATAAGCTGAACAGACTGAGCCTCTTTATTCTCACAGCCACAAGACTGTTTTTCAAGCTGTATGTTCTATTTAAATCTTATCTTCCCAGTGATATAATGTAAATGCTACATACTAAGGGATTAAAATCCCTCCGTGTGGCTCTGTTGTATTATTTGAGTGCATCCAGCTTTCCACTTTGTTAACATGGAGCACGCAGTGCAATCCGTGCTTCTGACTTCTGCTTCTTCCATGCTGCATGTAATTTGCAGCCTCATGGCAATATAGTGGGAAGCGTAACTTTTGCAAGGTGTATTCAGAGAAGATACCTCTGTCCAAATGCATCCAATAAGGCTAAATGATGGAGGAACGAACACAGGGAGGAAGAAAGACGAGTATGGGGAAGGCTATAGTGGCTTTTTTACAGCATTTCTTATACCCACGTGAGTCTGGACTGCACAAGGCCCATGGGCTTCCCTTTTGTAAGTAAACTACACATTGGCAAATGGACTGCATCACTGTCAAGGTCTGGCACCACAGTCTTGTGCTCTGATCTTGCTCCTGAAATATCCTGTCTGCCTCCTAGATGTTAACAAACTGGGCACTTGTATAAAGAAGGAGCAGACTGGAGAAGGAGGTTTTGGAAATCTGCTTTTATCACAAACTGCATCTGATGGTGCCCTTTTTTTTACATCTTTCCAGCCTTTAAACCTGGTATAAATAGACAGTAGTAAGTATAACTTGTTTTGAATCAGATGTATTACAAAAACAAAGTGTGGAACTAACCTGAAAGAGCCAGTTTTCCTGACCATTTAGATTTACAAGTCCTGTGAGCTAACCTAGGTAAATCTTTCTCCCCTTAAGGTGCCAGAGAAAGCAAGGAAGGCAAAGCACTTACTTGTTCTGAAATCAGTCTCTTCTTTCTGACCAGACTGGCAGCTTATCTTCCACATAAGACTCTATCTCAAAATTTTGTGTCCAGAGAACTCTCTCACTGCTGCTCTGAAGACCTTCTTATCCCTGTCTGACTTTTCAGTCTGATCCAACTTCCAAATCCAGGTACAAATGTTACTCTAGGTCAACTACTCTTGCCTTCAGAAGCAGTGTGCTCTTGCTATTTACATGTTTGATGGGGTCTACATTCTTGGAGAGATGGGGCTACTGAAGATGCAAATACTTGTAAAAGATATATATCTTTCTGTTTCTCCTTTTTAATTGCTACCTTTGAAGTGTCAACTACCTAAGTCAGAGATACCATTGGCTACTTGTAATATATTTCTTAGACTTTTGAAAACTGGTTTTTGTCCTGAAAATTATATATCAATTATTATATTTCATTATAATCTGGAAGAGTCCTCTAGTTCAATGTTCCACAAGCTATAATGTAACACAAAGCTGGCCTGCATTTATTCATATTAGATCTATGCATAATTTTTTAAAAATAATTCATGATTAGTTTGTAAAAATCCTGCCATAGACAAGCCACTGCAAATCTCAATAAACTGTTCCACTGTTTGAAAGTTCTGAGTTTCTTACTTCTGAGTTTGTCTAGCATAAAATTCCTGCTTTGGAGATTGTTAAATCTTTTCTTCTGGAAAGAAGGGTCTGCAATCTGGATGTGTACAGACTATCAGTGATGCATTTCTTAATTTTTTTTAAAAATTAAATAGTCTGTGCTCCTGAGGAGCAAGCAAGTAACAGCACGCAAGTAAGTACACAGTCACTCAGGCAACTTCCTGGAGGGTTTTCCAGGCTTGTAGGTTTTGTTTCCTAGTGGACCTCATGCCCTGTTGAATCCTACTTTTGCATGATCCTACTGTCCTGCTGAGTGTGGCATGCCTCCAGTTACAGCAAACTCATCTGAACCCACTTTGGTTGACACAATTCAGAAATAGAGAATTCAGGAAACCCTATCCCACTGACGGTGAAGCAAGACTAACCACCTGGGCAGACAGGAGCCCCAAAGTAAATACTGATTCAAACAAGAGCCTCCCTAGAATTCCTTCTGCATGGATCAACTCCCTGAACTGGGTAATAAAAGCAAACATAATTGTCAATTATGAAATTCTGTTGTTAAACAGACATAGGCCATGAAACCTTGTGTGCCATTATAAAAACCTTCAGGAACTAATTTGATTAAGGCATATACGTGTCAACATCTGATTGATCCTTCAGCATTTCTGTCTCCTTCCTGTACCCATATGCTAGTATATGACTTCAGTGAGCACAGAGTCAAATTTTATGTTTACACATCCTGAACTAATGCTTAAGCATATGAATTGTCAGTGGTCAGAAGCCAGTTCTGAAAACATAATTTCTATACAATGCTACACATTTTCCAAGTCTATGCCATGCAGAGAGAATTCACAGGCCTATGTAGGCTCTCACTATCTTTTAGATAGAAACTAACATTGCATTTCCAAATTTTTGGTCCTCAAGCTGTGGTCTACTAAGTGCTGGTATTCTTTAACAAAAAGGGTCCAGTTTTGTTAAAGCCTGCTAGGCATTTTTTGCTACTGTCCTTAAAGATGTGGGACCTTTTGAAGCTTGTATGGTAACTAAAGGACTGTGACATTCAAAACTTGCTAAACTATACCACTTTACATATAATGTTTATCTGCAGTTATGGGTTCTTTCATTAATGTCCAGTTTTTGAAGTCTGCCATCAAACTCATCTAGCTTGACTGTGATCTTCAGGATTGCTTTTCTAAAATGTGTAATTTTTAAATCGAAATGGGTAGGTCCAACTGGCTGAACAAAAGCATCTGTTGGGGTTTCTACTAATGGTGTGAAAGTGGATGCTCATTTGTTTAATGTGATTGAACTCTGCTTGTCAGTGCATGTTCTGACTCTCTGTATGTTCTGTTCAGGAATAGTTTTAGCTGCTATCAGCACGTTTGTGGCAAACCAGATGGAATGTCATTGTTTTTGAAATACAGGAAAACATTTTTCAGCTCTTTAAATGTGTTGTGCCAGTAGGAAATATGGGATTGATCTGGAAATCACCATGAGCCAACAGTGGATGAGATAGGGTTAAGTGACAAATCACTGAAGTACGGAAACAAAGGAAGAAAAGTAGCTCAATTTCTCATTTCCTTTTCCTCTTCTGCAAAAAAAGTCAGATTGATAAATGCCAAGCAATAATGAAAAGTGCTCATAAGATCTCATTTTAACCCTGTTTGAGAGTGAACTATGAAGGCACTGTCAGTATTTCCCACAGTGAACAAATCTTGTCACAGAACTCACCATCGTCATCAGCACAAACCAACACCAGGGCTGGTTAGTTCAGCAGAAAAGCTCGTGACAGAGTAACCTGGAGATGTAAGTGACAGTGATATCCTGTCAGTGTTTGAAATGGGAAAATATGGAATCCCACGTTACTGCTTTTTATATTTCTACATATTTTGAAAATCATTGTACCCACAATGCTATGGAGGGAAGGGGATGTTTCAGCCTCTGAGGTCTTTCTGAGGGCTGTTGCCTCCTGCTGAGTTCCTGCATGCTCTGGTCTCACCGTCAGCCCTCACACCGCAGTGTTGACCTGCCTCTGTGAGTGGTAAGGCTCACCGTTTCACAGATCCCACCTTAAGTTCAGAGCTCAGCAGCAATCACCTATAAGCAGAGGCAACTCTTCCTTTGCCAAATCCTTGTTTGACTCTCTCAAAGGCTGATGTGGAAACCATGCTTCAGGCTTGTTGCTTCAGGAGCTCCCATACAGTGGTATTTCTGGGCAAGACATAACAGTGCACTAAAAGTACAGTTAATATCAGTACTTTTGTGATTGTTTATAAACACTCTGCTTTGCTCATCAGGCAGATTTTATTGCTTTTGGGGATAATAATCTAGAAAATAAAAAATAGACAAGAGTAAAACGGACAATGAAACACAGAAAAATTGTTTTGGGTGAAATTTTTGACAGATCTAAAATCATCAGGACTCCAACTTTCAGAACGACACCGGGACTCCGACATCTGAATCCCACCAAAATGCAGAGCTAAATTTTTAATGCCAAAGAGTGCAGCAACTGCAACGGCTGTTCAGTTTCTTTAAAACATGTTTCTGCTCTTGAAGTGATTCTGTATTGAATCTTAACGACTCAGTGAGGCAGATGTAGTCAAAAAGTGCCTATCATGTCTGACAAAAGGAAGAGGAGTCCAGGAAGAGGAAGAGGGGACACAAAGGTGGGACAGCATGACATCCATAATCTTCCAATTACCAAGCCGCTCATCACTAGGCCAGCACTTGATGTGAATTACAACAGCCTCCAGGGTCTTGCAATGTATGTTGCCTGCCAAAAGCTCCTAGGAACCAGTCTAGCAATCACAAACCAGTGCCCCTGTTCTTCTTTCCTCGGGCCACATGCCTTCTCCCAGCCAAAATGAGGAGGGATGGCACCAGTCCAGCTCTACCAGTGACTCTCCTTACAATGGAGGCACTAACAAGGACAGATTTGTGGGGCTTACACAGATTTGCACTGTAGAATAAAAACTGAACCTTTGACTCCTGAAGATATCTATCTTCAGACAATACAATTCTCATTCTGAAGATGAAAGCGCTGCTGAGGTGCCATTGATTGTTTTGGAAATTATTTTCACCAAAGAATGCTGGTACCTCTCCCAGTCTGAATTAACAGCCCACCAGGGCTGGAGCCAGGAGCGTTCCTCTAGTAACAGAACAAAGATATTACTTCTTATTTCACTTAAACCACAAATCACACAGCTTGATAGCTTGGAAAAGTTGCTGGTATCCATATTTCATTTTAGTGTGTATGAAGATGTTAACTTCATCTGATTTGCAAGTACAATAGTAAGTGTGAATGCTCTGAGAAAAGTCTCATCAGTCACACAATACCTAACAGCCAGCTCTAGGCCTTAAGCCTCAAGGTGAAAACATACATGAGGTACAGTTTCTTTCATGATATCAGGAAGCCTATATTGCTAGTTAATAACTTGTATTGGATTTTTTCATACCTTTTGAATAACCTCACTGACTACTTAATAAAACACTTTGGAGTAAGTAAAATAATAATAAAAAGTTCTCTCTGCTGTACCTTTTTAAAGTATTACCTCTTTCATGTGTTTAACCTATTCACTGATGTGTTTTGGCACTGATTCTGATATGTAGCGTAATAGCATTTTTCAAAACAGCACGTTCAAACATCTTCCCTGCTGCTTTCTTGCTCATAATACCTACCCTTCTTGCTCATGCTGGCACTCTGTTATGGTCACATTTGGCACAGAGGGCAGAGTGGTATTTTATTCCGGCCATCTGACACACCATGCTTGTTTTGGCTTGACATAAAAATGTTTTCTTTTACCAAGTTCATGACAAAGACGTGCTCTTCTGACATGAATTTTTTGGCATGACTGATTTACTGAGCTGAGGATAAATCACATGGTCAGTATCATACTTAAGCATGAAATACTCCACGAAGTGGGCACTTTTGGAGTGTTTTACAAAAACAGCCAAACAGTCTGCTTCCACCCCATGGCTGGATCTCTCTATATGGCAACGTTTAACCTGTAGCAGTCAAGGGCTTCATGAGCTGCACTGTCCCACAAGGATGTGTGCTCCATGGAATTAAGCTCCGAGTGGGAGTCAATGAATAGTCTTGTGCCAAAGATGGACGAGGACACAGGCAAAAAAACCAGAACAACAGACAAAGGAATTACCTGGTTTCTCTGATTAGTCAAGTTCAGCTGGAGGTCCTTGTGTTAGGCAAGTCTTTGACAGAGGGGAAAGAGAGCTTTCAAATAATTTTCCTGATCAACATCACTCTGGCTTTCTTCCACTCAGATTCATGGAGTTAATCCTCATCAAAACCCACATTTCCTAAAACTCGTCTGAACCTTCAGTTTCTGAAACAGTAGGTGAATATATTCACTAAGCAAGGGATGTGTAGCAACATGTTCCTGTGGACAAGGGGGGTCCTGACATTATTCCATTTCTTCCAGTCCCACAGATCTGTTGAAAAGCAAGACTACAAGATGGATCCCTGTGGGATACTCTCTTGGGGGTCTCTGCAGAGAGACTCTGCAGGTCTCTGCAGACCCCTAACAGCTATGGGTCATTTCTTGCTGTCCTTCGCTGAATACAAAACCAAACATGCCATGTAAAATGGGAAATGCATGCAGAAGGCCCAAATTCTTTCAACAGTCCAGATAGCTAAATATGAAAAGCTGTGAAAGGAATGGGGCTGAAGAACATCCCACATTTGACCAACAGAGATGAAGACAGAACAGTGATTCAGCAAGCAACTGGGGAGGATTCTTCACTTGTGTTCTCCTCCACTCAACAAAGCACAGACTCAGAAGAAGTAAGATGACAGTTAACATTACTTTCAAGTATTTTTAAACCATCCCTCTCAAACTGTGGTTTCAAGGTGATGCTACCTGAATGACAGAAATGAGGAGGCATTTTTGCTACGGCTGGGCTAAAAAATCACCATATTTGAGCTTACACTACTGGAGCAACTGCTGATTTTATTATGGACGCCTTTGGACTACGTAATCTGACGACACCCTACAATTTTGATGCCCATGGCTCTCCAGCTGGATTTTATTTCTCTCATGGTTTGGCTGAAAGGTATGGGTGCATGTGTGTGTACTCATGTGTGTAAGTACGCATGCATATGTATGCATGTGTGTTACATCCACTTCACGTTGCTGGTTTCGGTTTACAGGACTGCTGGTGGACGATCAGTCTGTCTGGAAGAAAAGTACGCCCACAAATATCACATGGAACTAGCTGGTTCTGGGCGCTGATCCAGGCAGCCTCATTTAAAGAATCAAGATCATAGAAACCTTTGGCTGGAAAATTAAAAAAAGAAAGTATCAGCTTTCATTCTGGAGACCCACATTCAACTCTTTATGGAAAATATTTTCAGGAAATACCTGTTGACTGAGCCTTTCAGTTTAACCAAACCATATTGCTTTTGCAAATGAAAAAGAAAGAAAAGAAAGAAGCAAAAGAGTAAAAAATATATAAAAAAGACTCTGCTTTTTGTCCCAGGGGTTGAATTAAATTAACTTCAAAATGAATCATTTTGTATTGTATGAAAGTACAGAGAAAACATCATGCTGTGTGTTATGATATGCATTCTCAGCTAATTATTAACATCTTTGCATACATAGTGTTATCAGCAAATTTCACTTTTTGGCTTCACTTCAAGTTCTGTTAAATGAGCATGTGTTATCTGACCATGGCAATGGGCGGGAGCAGATCGTACTTGAGAATATGCTCTTTGTACAGCTCTGGACAAGGGGCCCAATTTTCTTCCTCTTGAAGTCTATGCAAGTTTTGCCAATAAGTGGAAAAAAGCTTAGGTAAGCCTAAAACCTTACAGACAAAACCTACAGCTCTTTTAAGCCACAACTTCCAGTGAGGTCATTGCACTCATATATCTATTGTCTTCTAAACACTAATCTAGTCTTACCCTCAGTTATTTTCCACTGTGGGAAGAGTGACTGCTCTGAAAGCTCAGGAGCATTCTTCAAATGCTCACATCAGATGTATTTTCAAGATTTTATTTGAGTGTAAAAAAAACTTGTTTACTTTCATCTTGAAATGGACTTTCACATAGTGTTGTTTCAAAATGATTTCCAGAAAAGCCAGGTAGGTTGCATAATACCTGGATCTAGATCTTAAGAGTTTTCATTTGAAGTGCATGCAGAAAAAAACCTACATGGCTCCATCTGAAGACATGTTTGCTTTGCCCGTCTCAAAAGGTACAACAATACAGAAAAAAGACTAAAAAACTGGTTTTGTCTTTGAACTGTTAGCAGCAGACAATTTTTAAAAGAAAAGGATTTGTACATTTAAAAATATTCCATGGTTTCTGTCATTGGCACATGATGGAGTTCTTCATTAAAGGCCCATACAGTTTTAATATGATTCATATCCAATGGTTCACATAACCACAATAAGCCTTAGATCTCTTAATATGCCTGTTCCTAATGTTCTTTTTGTTAGAAGAGCAACCAAGTAGTGTTTCTTTTCTTGGCTGAGACAAATATCCCCTTTGCTTGCAGGAAATGAATGTGTATTTTCTGTACTTTGGAAAGTTTATTGAATATTAAAAAAAAAGAAAAAGAGAGAGAGATGACTTTCTCCTTGCAGGCATGTGTTAGGCATTCCACAAACAAAACACTGTGTAATCAGGGCAGCGGTTGTCTCCCTGTGACACTTGAGTTTTCAGAAAAAGATTTATGTAAGTTATAAAAAGTTTTATGTAAGCAGTTAATATTTCTGAGCTTTTTTTGAACATTGCCTACTCCATTCAACAACAGGGGTAATCCTTCCTCCCTAAGTCGAGAAACTGAGACATGCAGTACGTGTATGTGGTCTCAAGGTCAGTTATAGCATTTACCAGATGATCGAGAGTAAGTCTTACAGAAAAAGAACAACACTGAGATTATTTTCTTGAGGCCAGGAGCATGAGGCAACTGCAGGGGGAACAACAATTTCAGCGCAAGCTACAGAAATGATCCGACTTGCATCAGCAGGCATTTAGGGACAGACGCTGCAAGCAGGTCAGTGTACCCCAGGGAACCGTGGGCACACAACACCTCATAGGAGATGCGTGGCGCCTGATATGACTCATTGCACATATGAGACAATTTTCTGATTCATATCTGGGAGCCTTCTGCTGGATTGTTCTCTCAAAGAGTGGTTTTCTTGCTGCTTCCACTTCAAAATAAGAAAAGGATATTTCAAAATAACCTGATTTGTCCTTTTGCATCCTCCTCTTTCAGATGGAATTCTCATTTTCTCCATCTTTTTACCACTCAACATGTAATAATTAAAAAGATCTTAACAACAAAAAAACCCAAATACAATGAAAATGTCTTTTGAACCTATCTTTTGCTACAGATTTAACTCTGCTACTTGGCATCTGCTAACCAAGTCCTGATTTTATATTATTCGAGCTGTGATTATTATTATTTTGAACAGCTGGTTAGTGTTCCCAGTGATCCTGCTCTCTTCTGTGTGTGTCTTCTGGGGACATATTTCTTTGTACTGCTGTAAACTGATCTAGGGTATGACTCTTTCACAGTGACTTGTAGGAGAATTTGTCTACTTTTCCAGACATTAGGGGAAGCTGCGGGAAATTATGGGGAATATAAAAAAAAAAAAAAAGAAGGTGGGTGTATTAACTGCTTGTGAGCAAGTGGTCCAAACTTGGCCCAAAGTAGCTCAGACCAGCTGTCAGGGCCAGGGAAAGCAATCATCTGAAATGGTGAAATAACTTAATGTGGGAATGGGGAAGTCCTGGGAGCAGCTTCCAGGCAAAGCACAGCTAAGATTTCCTTTTGGTCCACAGTGAGCGCACACTGCTGGGATACATATGGGAGCCCAGCTCTGTGAGGTGCTGAAGATCATCAATTTTCATTGATTTGAAGAAGTGGGGTCTAGGCCTCTTACAAAACAGAACCCGCAGCACAAACACACATAACTGGCAGAAATAAAATGTTTATTTTATACTTTGTACATTTTTTCCTACTGTGTTTACATTGTAATGTCTCACAAAGAGAGCTTCTAAGGCTTGTTAATAAAAAGAGACCAATAACGTCCACTGGATGCTCATTGTAGAAGATACTGCATTTTTACCTATAAACGTATTTTAATAAACCCCTGAAACTACAGTATATGTTACAGGTAGGTTTTAAAAATACTTTATTGTCTACCAGTCGTCATGCATCTAGTATTGTATTTCTTATTTTACCATAGAACTTCTACTTTTGAGGCCACTCACTGTTTACCACTGCTAAGTGTTAGTGTCAGGGTTTTTTTGTAACCAATGCTACAGGTGTAAAACGTGGCTGAAGTATCTATCCCAATGTTGCCTGAAGGGTATTTTATTTTAATGACTATATGTCTCAAGCCTGCATACATCCACATTCTTGGATGCTTTCGCCCATTTTAAAATATGCCTTTCTACAGTGTTGAAAGTAGTCAAAAGGTAGTGATGTAGCTGTGAAGCAGGTTGCTAATCTTTCTGTGTTTTGATTCAGAGCATACTGACACATAAAGAGGACTGTCCCAGGAGGCATGTCCCACAAGGCAATGACTACTCTTACTTCTCATAGGTGCAGCACAAAAAGAGACAGGATACTTAACAGGAAGCTTAAAACAAGCCATGATAACTACCTTCTCTTAGGAGTAAAATGAACAAAGAAGTACTCGCAAGTTGTTAAGCTACTGCTTAAGATTCCTTTTTTCCTTTCTCCCACTTTCTTCCACCCATTTCCTCATTTGTCTCTAGCTTACCTTGTATGGGACTGACTTCAGGCTTTTTGGGCTCTGGACTTCTCAAGTGCTTGGGTAGCATGTCGTTCTCCTGGCGCCATTTTTTCAGGCATTGTGGCTCATGAATACTAATAGATTTTGATCCATACTCACGGCCACATATGTAACATATCACTGCTGGTGGCCGTCTTATCACTTGTGCCTGCAAATAACAATTGTGAAGAAGAATAAATACTGTTTTCAACATTAATTTTGAATCAGAACAACTTTGGATGAAAACAAGCATGTAGATTAAGGAACCAATTCAAGTCTGTGAAATCAATGTCAGTGTTTCTAGCAGTTTTGTTTGGTCTGGAATCACTCTTGAAGTTTGTAAGAGATACTACCTCATTAACTGGCCACCTGGAACAGGTAGGCTCCTTCTGCAGATCCTGGGCTGAAAATTCATGCGTGTCACCTAATTATTACTTAGTTGTGCAGGTTTTAGCTCTTTTATTTTCACACCACCAAGTTCATGGAAATGCTGTGTCTTCTTGTGCAGAAACAACTCCCCTGCTTGATCAGGGTCCTGCAGCACAGTGTCCATCTTAAATGTTGAGGCTCTTTTTTTTACTTACCAAACAGAAGTAACATGGGAAGTAGCCACAAAGCTTCCTCAGCTGAACTGCTGATGTCTGGTGCAGCAGCACAAAGACCTCATCTCCAGGCACAACACAGTTAAAGCACTGTGTCCAGCCTTAGCATCTCTCTTAAGCTGGACAGTGAAGGCAGCTGTCTCAAGCTTGTGACTGTGGTCCCTAACCCTGCATTACTTCTGCCACAGGTCACTTAGCTGGTGGAATTCTTGGCCTTGAAGGATTAAAAACAATACAGGATATTTCAGGATAGGGGGGCAAAACGGGAACTGTTGCTTTTTTATCCTGAAGGCCTCAGTGTGAACTTTGCCAGTGACTGCAGCAAGGGCAGAACTGGACTCTAAACAAGTCGTTTCTGCACTGTGGATCTGCTTTTGTTCACAGAGAAAAACAGCTCGACAGAAGACAAAAATCCCTCAAGGCCAAGCCCCACAAATACATATGCTAACCTTGAAAAATATGTAATTACTGTGGTATTGCAGATTATGGACTTGACTGTGTCCTTAGGCACGTCCCGGGCTAGGCGTGGTGTCAGTACCAGCCCGGCTCCAGGAGCAGCATAAAAACGTACTGCAGAGACAGCACTTTGAGGCACACTGATGGGTCTCACAACCGCCAGCACTTCCTGCACTCCTGACTGCAGAATACCAGTAAGAGATGAGCTATTCCCTGCCCTCCTACAAGGTAGAGGGACAGCCAATGCCAGACCAAACACGGGAAGCCTTTCTCTCTCAAACAAGGGAGGTGGGGATTTCATTTTTACCTCTGCTGCTGTGTAAGACAAAGCATAACCTGTTCCAGTATTTATGACTCTCACTGTCAGCCCATCAGTGTATTCAAGAAATTCTGGGCAGCTCTCCTCGCATTTATGTTACAGTCTAAAAATGTCATTAGTGAGCAATCTGCATAAGCTTTCTTTCCTGTATCACACATGTAAACTCAATTACATGAAGAAATACTACTCTACAAAGAGTATTTTGCTGGGAAAAGTTGGACTTCATCTGGAAAGTTCTCACAGTGAATTTAAATATAACTTATCCAAAGACAGTCTTTCCAAGGACATATTCATCCTCTTAACTTTCAAATGGATTTTCCCTAGCCATCTTTGATAACAAGGTATTTTTTATATATTTTTTATATATTTTTCCTTTATATTTTTATATATATAAAACCTTCTCTTCCTATTCATAGGAACTCATCCAGTTGAATATAGCGACAGCTGTTTTAGGAATGCCCTCTAATATTTCATTACCAATTTTTGCCTACTTCCTTCAGCTCTTGAGCTAGACCTTGTCTGATTTGGAGATAAGACTCTGGGTACAGAGAGAGAGTCTTCTGAAGACAATGTATATTTCTTCATAGGCTCTGGAGAGCTTTAGATAAGGTTACTATAGTCTAAACTCTTGAGGTCAGAGGCAGACAAAATATTCTTTTATTTTATATTGTATGTGTGGGGGACTTCAACCTACCAGCCATTTGCTGGGAATACAATACAGCAGAGAGGGAACGGTTTAGGAGGTTCCAGGAGTGTGTCTAGGATAACTTCCTGACACAGCTGGTGAGGGAGCCAACAAGGGAAGGTACCCTGCTGCACCTGTTATTTGTAAACAGAGAAGGGTTTGTGGAGGATGTAACGGTTGGAGGCCATCTGGGGCATAGTGATCATGAAATGACAGAGTTTTTGATTATTGGAGAAGCAAGGAGTGGGGTCAGCAGCACTGCCACCTTGGACTTCTGGAAAGTGGATTTTGTTTTTTTCAGGGGACTGGTTGACAGAGTCCCTTGAGAGGCAGTCCTGAAGGGCAATGGAGTTCAGGAAGGATGGACATTTTTCAGGAAGGAAGTCTCAAAAGCACAGGAGCAGGACGTCTCCATCTTCCGGAAAATGAGCTGTCAGGGAAAAAGACTGGCCTGGCTGAACAGAGAGCTATGGTTGCAACTCAGGGAAAAAAGGAGAATGTATGACTTTTGGAAGAAGGGGCAGGACATTCATGAGGACTACAAAGATTCTGTGAGGGTATGTAAGGAGAAAACTAGAAGGGCCAAAGTCCAACTAGAACTTAACCTGGCTTC
The DNA here is from genome assembly GCA_013398295.1 of Chionis minor. Classification (NCBI taxonomy): domain Eukaryota; kingdom Metazoa; phylum Chordata; class Aves; order Charadriiformes; family Chionidae; genus Chionis; species Chionis minor. The sequence goes on from VZSF01002182.1 coordinate 693,135, forward strand.
CGACATTAGGGACAATGAAAAAAAATTTCTATAAATACATTAGCAATAAAAGGAGTAAGGAGAATCTCCATCCTTTAGTAGACAAGGGTGGAAATATAGTGACAAAGGACAAGGAAAAGGCTGAGGTACTTAATGACTTCTTCGTCTCAGTATTTAACAGTAAGACCAGTTGTATCCTGAGTACCCAGCCCCCTGAGCTAGTAGATAGAGGCAGGGAGCAGAATAAAACCCCCATAATCCAAGGGGAATCGGTGACTGATCTACTACACCACTCTAGTCAACACACAAGTCTATGGGACCAGGTAGGATTCACCCAAGGGTACTAAGGGAGCTGGCAGAAGTGCTCACCAAGCCATTCTCCATCATTTATCAGCAGTCCTGGCTGAGAAGGTCCCAGTTAACTGGAGGTTAACAAATGTGACACTGATCTACAAGAAGAGCTAGAAGGAGGATCTGGGGAACTACAGGCCTGTCAGTCTGACCTTGGTGCTGGGGAAGATTATTACCATTACACAGCACATGCAGGACAAGCAGGTGATCAGGCCCAGTCAGCATGGTTTCATGAAAGGCAGGTCCTGCTTGACTAATCTGATCTCCTTCTATGACAAAATGACCCCCTTAGTGGATAAAGGAGAGGCTGTGGATGGTGTTTACCTGGACTTTAGTAAAGCCTTTGACAGGGTTTCCCGCACCATTCTCCTGGACAAAGTGGCTGCTTATGGCCTGGATGGGTGTACTTTCACTGTGTCAAAAACTGGCTGGATGGCCGGGCCCAAAGAGTTGTGGTGAAGGGAGTTAAATCCAGTTGGCAGGCGGTCACAAGTTGTGTTCCCCAGGGCTCAGTACTGGGGCCGGTTCTGTTTAATATCTTTATCAATGACCTGGATGAGAGGATTGAGTGCACCCTCAGTAAGTTTGCAGACAACACCAAGTTATTTCTGAGTTTTGACCTGCTTGAGGGTCAGGTGGCCCTACAGAGGAACTGGACGGGCTGGATTGATGGGCCAAGGCCAGTGGCATGAAGTTCAACACGGCCAAGTGCCAGGTCCTGCACTTGGGTCACAACAACCCCATGCAGCGCTACAGGCCTGGGGAAGAGTGGCTGGAAAGCAGCGCAGCAGAAAAGGACCTGGGAGCATTGGTTGACAGTCAGCTGAATATGAGCCATCAATGTGCCCAGGTGTCCAAGAAGGCCAACAGCATCCTGGCTTGTATCAGGAGTAGTGTGGCCAGCAGGACTAGGGAAGTGATCGTCCCCCTGTACTCAGCGCTGGTGAGGCTCCACCTCAAATACTGTGTTCAGTTTTGGGTCTGTCTGTGCAAGAAAGACCTTGAGGTGCTGGAGTGTGTCCAGAGAAGGGCAACGAAGCTAGGGAAGGGTCTAGAGCACAAGCCTCATGAGGAGCAGCTGAGGGAACTGGAGTTGTTTAGCCTGGAGAAAAAGAGGCTGAGGGGAGACCTTCTCGCTCTCTCAATCTACCTGAAAGTAGGTTGTACTGAGGGGGAGGTTGATCTCTTCTCCCAAGAAACAAGCAATAGCGCAAGAGGAAATGGCCTCAAGTTGCACTGGGGAAGTTTAGAATGGATATTAGGAAAAATTTCTTCACTGAAAGGGTTATCAAGCATTGGAATAGGCTGCCCGGGGAAGTGGTGTAGTCATCACGCTGGAGGTATTTAAAAGCCGGGTAGCTGTGATGCTGAGGGACATGGCTTAGTAGTGGTTTAGGCAGTGCTAGATTAATAGTTGGACATGATGATCTTAAAGATCTCTTCCAACCTAGATGATTCTATGATTCCATGATTTATTTCAGTGTGCATGCTTGTTACGGGTATGCTCTAGCATTTTAGAAATGGTTTTCTAAAAAAATGCTAGGTGTAAAAGCAACTGTAGTCAATGGAGATAGCCTTTTATCTCTGACTGCTTCATTCAAATCCATTGCACTCGTTCTAAAGTCACTGTGATGTCCTACTACTAACAGCTGCCAGAGACCTGCAAGACAAAAGTTAGTGATCTCCATCCAGTGCAATCTGGATACTTTCCACAGTTCTGAGAAGGTCCTTTTGGTAGTCTTACCTGAAAACCTAAACACTGAATGAGCAGTACTGTGATCCCTCCAGATCCTGACAGATCCTTTATAGGTGGATTTTGTGTTGTGACTGAGCAAAACCAGGCCTACAGCTAAATAGAGGATTCTGTTTCCCAAAGTCATCACTTGGATTAAGTCATAACGAAATCCTATTTGATGAAAAAAATGTTTAAGAAATCTGTTCAAGTGGAATTGTCTCTGTTTTGTAACTTTCACAATTAAAATCTGTACAGAAACAATAGCAGAGACCAGAATTAATTAGACGGAATCAGATCACTCTAAGGATGGAATTATTTTTTCCAGAAATGTAGTGAGTTTGAACCGTCACCACACATCAAATTATATCCACAAATCCTTCTCTGCAAACACACACATGTTAAAAAGCTGAAAAATAAAACTTGAAGGAGAATATCCTTACAATTGGTAGTAACACATCTTTTGTTGCTTAACTGGGGAACAAAAGGTATGATAAGCTTTATTTGAAATTTTTACAGCTGATGATATTTAATTTCTTTTTCTCTTCAGAGTATGCCTATCCCAAATGTCGCATCTGGAGGCCTGCAGTTTGAAACTAAACTATTTTTGGAATCACCACAATTTTCCAACCCAAACTACTCACAGGCCAGTGGCTAGGCTGTCTGCTCACTGCTTTGTTTTTCACTTTTAAAAAAGGGTTGTAGGGAGGGTCTGTTCCTGAGGATATGTGTTATTATAAAAATACCTACAAATACCTAGCAGTGCAGTTAGGCTTTCCTCTGGTGTCTCAGTATTTTCTTTTTTCTCCAAGACTGCTAAGTATGTCTGCGTGACCATGAATGAAGTTATTTAGCTCAGAGGGCTACAGAACTATGTATTTTCAATAGACCTGACATTACTTGAGGTTAGCCCCAGGCTGCTGCTGTGGTGTTACATGAGGTCAAATCCTCCCATAACGCACAAAGCTTTTAATTTCTTCTTAAGTACACCCAATAAGACTGACTCCCAAATTCCCTCCATAAATATTTATCATCCAGGACTGCACACACCCCTGCCTTTCTTATTTGTTTAATTACCCATGTATTTTAATGGGAGGTAGAGAGTTCTCCTGCTCTAGGCCAGAACTCTCATCACAGGTTTGCATCTCCCAAGGAACAAAGGTTCAGGGAAGGATGGGTACGAACACTTAACAACAGCATCATGTTGTATGAAAGCAGCCCTTTCCATACATTTCTCTCTGAAGAGTAAGAGGCATTTTACATAAGGGACAGGGACAAGCTGTGGCGTGCCTCTCACAACCATCCAAAGGTGCATTTCACAGCTTTCTGGAGTGCTTTCAGCCACTGCCTTGACAAAACAGCAGACTAACTTTAAAGACTGGTCATATGCCTGTGTATGAAATTTCCTTGAACAGCAAGATGATTCTGACGGATGACATAGGTAATTAAAGATGTTAGTTCACTGGAAGCACTAGAATATTGCATTTTACTCCTGATATGCTATCTTGTAGAAGAAATACATCAGTATAATGAATATGGCATTTGTGTAAAAGGGGAACAGGAAGTTCAATCATTCTCAATGGGACCTGGGAGTCCTGGTGGACAACAGGATGACCGTGAGCCAGCAATGTGCCCTTGTGGCCAAGAAGGCCAATGGCATCGTGGGGTGCGTAAAGAGGAGTGTAACAAGCAGGTGGAGGGAGGTCATCCTGCCCCTTTACTCTGCCCTGGTGAGGCCGCATCTGGAGTGCTGTGTCCAGTTCTGGGCTCCCCAGTTTAGGAAGGGCAGGGAACTGCTGGAGAGGGTACAAGTGAAGGACTATGAAGATGATTAGGGGCCTGGAGCATCTTTCTTATGAGGAAAGGCTGAGGGAGTTGGGTCTTTTTAGTCTGGAGAAGAGAAGACTGAGGTGGGATCTTACCAATGTTTATAAATACTTAAAGGGAGGGTGCTGGGAGGAGGGGGCCAGTCTTTTTTCAGTGGTGCCCAGTGATAGGACAAGAGGTAATGGGCACAAACTTGAACATTCCACCTAAACATAAGGAGGAACTTCTTTCCTTCGAGGGTGGCAGAGAACTGGAATAGGCTGCCCAAAGAAGTGGTGGAGTCTCCATCTCTGGAGACATTCAAAACCCGCCTGGATGCCATCCTGTGCAACCTGCTCATAGGTGGACCTGCTCTGGCAGTGGGGTTGGACTAGATGATCTCCAGAGGTCCCTTCCAACCCCTGTGATTCTGTGATAACACAAAGTTTCATTCAAACCATCCATTCACTGTCCATCCTCATCTAACTTTCTGTATTTGCAAATATATTTGTCATTATTCTCCTAAGATGTTCAAAAACTGCTGCAACTGAGGCAAACAAAATTTATCATTGAATTCCCACCTTCATTAGAATTACATAATGTCTGAAGGAGTTTTCATTCTACCAAGTGAGTAGATCGCTTCATGCTGGAGCAAGATACAACATCAGCATTTTGTTGTTACGCAAGTTTTCAAGACATGCTGTTAAAATGCATTACAATACAGTAAAGGAAGATCACTGAAATCTTATTTTTAGGTAGTTAACTTGATGAGAAGAAAACAGCAGATGGCAGCACCAGATGCTAGTGACATGTCTGATAGGATTTTAGGATCAGCGTTATCTGTTGTCAAAAAAACCTGTAACACATATACCCACAGCAAGTCATTAGTACTTACTTACATGCGGCAGACATTTTGGTCTATGAAAGAATAAAAAACACACTCTGCTTTAGTGCAAGTGTGAATTTTAGTAGCTCCAGTCACCATTTCCATTGTCTTGGGTATCACAGCAGAATCCAAAAGAGGATTTCTGAGCTGATGTGATCCTTGAAAGTCTCTTAAGCATAGGCTGTTGTTTGTTTTACACAGCCAGACATGATTACTTCAGATGTGTTCATACATTCTGAGAGTTAGTGGAAGAGATGGCTTATGGAGGGTGCTGAGTTCCCAGGTCTAAAGGCATTTAATGCCAAACTGAGTAAGTGTTTGTTGTCAGTAAGATACTGGTCTAGTCGATCCTGCCCTTGCTAAGGGAGAGAGAGCTCCAGGACAGAGGCACACAGGCAAAAATACTTGCAGTCGTAAAGCTAAAATGCCCTTCTTATGGTATACCACCAAATCAGTCAGATCTTTATTTTTAAAATGAGGAAAATCCAGCTTTTTAATTTAGGACATCTTTCATTGCATAAATTAATTTGACTAGCATTACCGTTCTTAAATATACTTGCATAAAGGTTGGGGTTTTTTTCAGTTATTCCTTCCAGCTGACATTTTGCTGAATCGGAACTTTAAACAAGTACTTAAATAATTCACTGTCACAGTGAGTAGGCCGGTTAAGTGAGACATGGACTGACCCAAATGCTTTCCTGCCAGGACCAAGTGGATTGCTGTTTCACTCCACTACTGCTATTTTTTAACAGAATTAATAAGCAGTTGAGTAGCTGTTAAGGTGAGCAAAATTAAAACCATATGCTGGAAAAAGATGAAGACTGTAGAGGAGACCCAGACCTTGTCCCTATTCATAGTGAATCTGCAGTCCTTCCATGACCTTAGTGCTTTTCAACATCCTTCCATGTGTGGACCTTTCAACTGGAGCTGGAGACCCTCACACAGAAAATTTAAACCTATGGAAAAAAGGCTTTGTTTGACCACTTATAGAAGCAGCCTGCCAGTCCTGAACAGCCCCTGGGATCACAGGATATTTCTTTCACTCTTTCCATTCCTACTTCTGCCTTTAATGGGTACCTCTGTACAAAAGACAGCTCTAAAAATAATAAAGGATCTCAGAGAGGTAAAATCCATCGTTCCTTCCTGAAAGTCACCGTTAATAATAAAATCCTTCAGAGTCAATTACAAACTGCAAGCTGCACAGCCTTATAAGTTCTGCTGCAACTGATGAACTGTAACTGCTTGGAAGTAAATGAGGAAACCTGTTGTTCACACAGAAGGAAGAACAGATTTGAATACATTTCATTCTGGCTCCACAGAGCTCACAGAAGTAAAAAGTGGTAATAAAGTTGTTGTTCAACAAGTCAGCAGATGTGACTGAATCCACACAGGGAGCAGATACGTTGTGCAAGAGGGCAACATTTTTACTGAGTCACTCTCAATACCAAGCCACACTCTAACCTTTTTTTTTAAAAAAAACCCCGACGTTATAACTATGGACATTCCACACCCCCCTTTATTTTTTTAAACTTACAGAGTTACATATGATGGACAAAACCCTCTGCTCCACACCCATGCCTTTCATTGAACAATCACCTTTGAAGCAATGTCATTTTTTTGGTAAACTGTACAATGTACTGTAACACAAGAAGAACAACTCCTTTGCTATAGATGCTATAGATGCACCTGTGCACCACTTTGAACTGTCTGTGGGTTATTTGAAATTTGTTGATAAAAGACCTGAGGAGAGGACCTAATTTGCCAATACCTGCCAATTAGTGGCCTCAAATAGCACAATATAAAAATGCCTCACATTTCCTTTATTCTCATGTTTGTTAGGTTAATGCTATTACCTCCATTATAACCAGCAGCTGGAAAACTGAAATACAGCATGCTTTGACTCTTAAAACATTTTTAAAAATGCTCTGCATAGCTTAGCATTCCTTTGGTGACTGAGAAAGCTACATCCCATTTTCAAAAGTAATGTAGGGAACCAGGAGTCCAACCCTCACTGGAAAATACAACAACAAAAAAGAGTCTTTTATTTTAGACGCTGGGCCTAAATTTAGACATCTATCTTTTTACAAAACTCCTGGCCCAAAGACAGCTTGTGTAGAAACAAATGCAGAAAAAATATGCCATTTTCCAAAACTTTGTGTAGCTTTTGGATACTGTGAATCAGCTTCTTTATTCTTGGATCTTGAATCAAATTCAGTGGAAAGAAATGTGCAGTCTTATTTTGTTGTTGTTATACTCTGAGTTGCTGCCTTTGAACATGCAGTCCTCAGTAAACTTGTGTTCCATGCCAAGGTTAAGAATAACGGTAAAAAATGAAAATCACTGGAGTGTTTACAGGATAATGAAACATTGTATTCCATATTAGCTAAATAAAAATACCTAAAACCTGCTAAAACATAGAACATTCAAAGCTTGCCTAAGCTGCTCAACAGAATCTCCTAGGGAACTACAGCACACAATGGTCCTTTATGGACCCCTTTTGGGGGTGCAAAACTCACAGGACCACAGAGTATGAGAACCCAACCACTACTCCCTTTCAACAGGAAAATCAAAATAAATACAAATAAGTAGTTTCCTCTGTGCACACAATAATCCCCTTTCCTTTACGAGAGAAACATTTACACAGAGCCAACGGATCCTTCAGAAGGAAAGTGATTTTCAGTTTGATGGGAACCTAGGCTCCCCTGGAGTGCCTAGCATCAAAACGCATCCACACCCTTTCATACAGCACGTGCTTAGCAATTTACCTTGTCTAATACGGCTGGTGTAGCCCCACTCTTTCCTTGACAGGTCTTGGATGGATCATCGCTTGCCGAGACTGGCGGAGAGCTTGGGCCTTTACAAGATCTATGGAGGCTAGAGCTTGACAGCCCCATGCTGCTGCTACCTCCTCTGCAACTCTTTTGGTGTACCATGAGACGGTCAGGAAGGAAGGTTCGGCCACATTTTCCACAGGGCAGGAGCTGGGCTTGAGCATTATGATAAGCTGCCTCATTTTCAGCTGCAAGTGTACAGGAACCACCAGTAAGGACCTCAGGTTTCCTGGGCTCCACTCTTCTGAGACGCCTTGGTAGAAGATTGTTTTCTACGTGCCATTTCTCTAGGCACTGGGGTTCATGTATAGCAATAGACTGTGACCCAAATTCTCTGCCACAGATATAGCATACCGTAAAGCAAGGTCTTCTCGGTGGGATGATGGGACGATTCAGTGGCATCCGAGACATATTTGAAGAATCTGGCTGTTTTGATATTATTGCAGTGCCTGGCCGGCTTTTCTGGGGTCCAGCTTTTAGATGTACTACTTCGGGCAAGATTCCGGGAAGATCTGACACGGTAGATGGTGAAACCTGCTTTGAAGGCAAGATGCTAGAGACAATAGCAGGGGCCTCTCCAGCAGCTGGCAGAGCGTTACAGGTTTTGTTCACATTCTTTTTCTTGATGTTTGTTTCCATGAAGTGTACAACATTTCAAGAAACTTCTTTCTCTTCTACACATAAAGGGCTTGGGAAAGTCTGTTATTCAGCATGATGCTCCATCTTTTTAATTCTGTTTCATGGGCTGGAATACACTATGGACTTCGCAGCTGGAAAACTGCACCTAACGGCCATTTCAGTAGGGAAAGAGGGTTTCTGTGTGTTTGTGTTTTGCTGTTTGGTTTTACATGAACCTGAAACAAATTAAATCAATACATATTAACAAACACTATCGCTTTTGCTAAGGTTAACAACCAGTGGCTTATCACAAGGATCAGTTTGCCTTACTACTCAGTTATATTTTTAAACAGCAGACAAACATCAGATAAATCCTGCCCTTAATGATCAGCTGAACAATGTAAATCTGAAATTCTAGTCTCAGAGGGTGTAAAGTCATGAAGGACATGAAAGATGGATTTGCACAAACTGAAGGTGCTGAAATACACATGGTTTTGAGTACAATCAATATGCTTTATTTTCAGTTATTGACAGAACTGCTATTTGTGACACAGTCTTTCATTTCCAAGCCACCTATGTTGACAGTTAAACATAATTTCCCTGTCTTAAGTGAAATGAAAATAAGTCTCTTAGTAGAGTGATGATAGTGTCCAGTGTCCAAAGGGACAGTCAGCAAAGAAAAAGTTCCCAGTCTGTAAGCTGAAGGAAATTATTAGGTGCCTTTACTCAGCACTTGTGAGGTGGTATCTCAAATTCTCTGAGCAGTCTTGATTCTCCCAGTACAGAAGAGATATTAATAAAATGGAGCAAGTTTATCAAAAAGGGCTACTGAGATGCATTGAAGACCGAAGCACATGCCACATGAGAAGCTAAAGGCACTGTGTTTGTTTAGTCTCGAGAAAACAGTGCTAAACATATTTCAGTTTTTCAATTTGAAGTCTAACCCTGTATACAGAAAACTTTGTCTTGTATCATTTAAGTGTTCATTTCTCACAATCTTTTATGCTGGTCTTCCAAGGATCAGAAAAAAAAAAAAATCAGACTGTAAGCATGTTATGGTAGATGCTATTGTTTTGTTGCAAGAATACAAAATTAACTAGCAGGCTAGCTTTAGTCATAAGCAAGCAAGAGACTGCATAGACAGGTGACTGCTAAGGACAGCAAGGTCACCATTGTCTACTTTATCTATAATAGAAGAAACAGCCGATTATTGCTTATTTTGCCACCATCGATAGAGCCAAGGCATAATGGCAGCTGTTCTGGGGTTGGCAGCTCTTCCTTTGACTTAAGAATAACCTTGGCCTTACTGAATATTTCAACCTTTATCTCACCCCTTCCAAACTTTTAGGGAGTTTCTAACTCCCAAACTTACCTAGTCAGAGATCCCACTAACCCATCTCACGGTCACTTTCTCTGCTGCCACCAACCAATATGGATCTGCTCTGAACTGCTCTTTGCCACCATGGGAGACTTTGGTCCCACTCAGCAGCCTTTTCACCCTTATCACTCCCACCTCTGAACCCGGGGGCTGAATTTTACAACGGCCAAGGACAAGGGCACAGTTTTATCATTACCCTTGACATGACAAACTTAAATTTTGCCTGTCCCACTGAGAAGCACTGAGGTGATTCTAGTCTCTCATAAATATTCTAGGGGATACCTTAAGGTATTCATAAAGTTGCATATTCCAGGGACACCTGTGACACTTTCTCATTTTACAAAATCTCCTGTGAAGCTCAGATTTGTCTGTACGCAAATTGGAAGATCAGAGCCAATCTGTGATTCGTACTGGAACAAATCCCTGTGAACAAGTATGTTGCTATTAAAAATAAAATTCTTGAGGGACATTATATTTAGCACCCAAAGTTAACACCTCCTTTAAAACTCTATTCGATAACTGCAGCCTGTGGAAAAATATAGTAAAGTACAAGGCTGTTGCATCCTCTCATGTCTGAAGCTATTAGATAAGCATATAATGTATGTTAAAGGATACACAAAACTGTAGCACTGGAATTTTTGTTTCAGATATCAAAAAAATCTTTCTTTTGTCTGACTCTTACACAATGTATATTTGTGAAATACCTAGTGGAAAAGCAAACTACAGACTAACAAAGGTTGCAAACAGTTTGGACAATAGCAATTAATAATATTTGGTCAGCCCATTGGCTTCAAACTGGTGCTATCCCATTTTAAAGAAATAATTTTTGCCCTCACCAGCAATGTTCCCTTAATGCAAAAAACTTTGCTAACTGTGTAGAAAGTATTTGTACAACAAATCATGAAGTCTTTCCCTTGTCTTCCTTATAGAAGGCCTAGATTTTCTGATCTTAACTTTACAGAAGGCTGATCACTTCGTACCACAACTTGCCACGGCAGGAGTTTGCCAGTTTTGAGCAGGTCATGCATGTTATTCAGTTAGGTGACTAGTTCAACAGTATGTGAAATTTAAATTTGTATACTAGCATTGAGGTTAGTCTACTGCAAGGCCCTTTCAAAGACTGGGAGAGTTTCCAAGGAGGGTGGCCTGTTGGATGAATCCAAGTTGGGAGGTAGCCAAGCTCCTTAGAAGGATGAAGGGAATGGAGAGCCAGGGAAACATTAAAGGGTCATGAAGCCAGGGGAGATAAGGGTTATGGGAGGGTCACAGGAAGGGAGCATCAGAAAGTTCAGCTACATTTCAGGGAACTTCTGAACTGTGCAAGGTCCTATTTATGTCCTGTTTATTGATTTATGTCAGAACGATACTTTCTGCTACCTGAGAGGATTCTTAAAGCAACAGTAGACATTGAACTGCCTGCCACATGAAGAATGTTAGGTGACTAAATCTGTTACCATTAAGAATGAATCAGTCAATAAAAGATGCTATAAACAACCTATTAACAATATATCCTATTGTTGGATTTCCAAGCTTGCTATTGTAAATACTTCATAAGAGAATTATGCTTCCTTGTGGGGATTACACCATTTGGTCTACATTTATTCCTGCCAAGACAACCGTTATTATTTGGAAACTTCCTATAAATTCAGTGTGAAATAAAAAGGCATATGAGCAGTTCAAATCTTCCTTTCTCAAGTTCAAGGGGTAAAGATGTGGAAGTAAATCAGGATTGGGATTTAACATTTCTTTTCAAAATACAAAAGATTTTTACTTTTATTTTTTTTAAATGTTGCAACATGTTATTTCATGAAGTGGGAAGGTACCATGATTATTGCATATAGCTGTGGAAAACATTGCTCTCCTCTGCAGTCCCACTGCATACAATACTTAAAAAACAATCTTGTGAACTGCAGTGACAGGGGACTTGCAACTCATGGATGAGTTCAACTTAATTAAAACCAAGTGAAATACTACGGCTAGTTCAGCATCAGGCTGAGAGCTTCACTTTATCCAAAATAGAACAGAATGACAAGTGTGCAAATAGCTCAGTACAGTTCTTGTCTTTTTGTCCTGAAGAGGAAACCAGAAGCCTTGCACACTGTTTTTAAGCTTATCCTAACCAGAAATTGCAACAATAGCATTATTATCCATGCTTCAGAAATGCTTCATTCTCTTAGCTGCCATGTGTGATTCAACCTATACAGGCAAGTGGAAACTTCTTCCCTGAAATGGCCTTCTTTATGTCTTCTTCCATGTCAGTGTTGGAACTTGGAAGCAAAGTTGACACATACGTTTCCTATTTCCTGTATGCAGCCCGTTTCTAAAGAGTGACCCTCTCTGTTTTTCATCTCTCTCGATTCTCTCATGTAAACAATTCCTCAAAACCCATTATAAGGTCATTTTATAAGCCTGGATTCCTCGACCAAATACAACAAAACATACTTGAGCTAGCTGGGGGATTAAATTGGCTGTTTCCAATGAATCCTCAACACTACTGCCTTTGACTTAGCTAGAATTCCACACGGAGAACTCCCAGATGAAAAAAAAGTTTACCTTGTGGAAGAACACATTGCACGAAGCCTTCTGCTGCCAGGACACAACTGTGCTTATTCAATGGACAAAACACAGGAACAGTTGTGACAATTTGGGGAATCTGTTTATGTACAGTTTATGAATGCTGCCTGGTATCACAGCCTCTCCATGTGCAGCTGTATCAGACTGTAAACTCCATTTAAACTATACAGCTGGCTTACTGTTACTGTTCCCATCTGCCAGTACAGAAAGGGACAAGATAAATCCTTGCACCAAATAAACAGAGAGCTAAAACAAAGGTCACAGAGCTTTAAAGCTTATACATCTCAAAGAAATACCCCTTGGACAGGCTTGACTCCCTGTAAAGGCAGAGACAATTTTCACATCTGGATTTAGGAGGGAGGACCATAAACAAGCAAAATAAATAGTGGGAACAACTGATTCCTTTACTATTTTTAAAACAGTGCTTGACAAAGCTATGAAAAGGATTTATATGAAGTACTTGCTTGAGGTGGCACTGGCTTACATCCAGGATGCTCTTTGGAGAGGTTATCTATAATTGGAGAGTGCTTACAAAACCAGGACTCGCATAACAGCATTACGAGAATGTCTGTGTGGGTTGCTCTGCTTGAGGAAGTGTGTGACAGGCCACAGAGATACAATAAAGGAAGCAGGAAACATATGGCTCCAAAATGGTGGCATTCAAATACAACAGCCTGGTGGAAGCCCAGCTACGGATCAGACTGTCGGTGTCAAAAAAAGAGGCAGCTAATTTTTGCTTGCAAAAAGGTACTGGTTAATCCAGTATCTTGGATTCAAGAGTTCCTGGCCATGTAAACCCTTATTTATGCAAACCCCCTCTTCACTCTGGGAAGTTTTCCCTTTGTTTGCCTTCAAGTCTACACTCGATGTTGCATACTCATTCTGCCTGTTTATCGCTCAGTGCTTGAAGTCGTAAACTCTCTCTTTGTGACATCACAGTTGTTGTTATAAGGGTCATTTAATAAAGGTGATTCACATAAACTGGACTAAACTCACAAGTATTTGAAAAGAAAAGTTTTTTCAATTGTAATGCTTAACGTTACTGTTGCATAAATTACAAATGTCTCAAATAGCTTTAAATGAGAAGCAAGAAGCACCAACTTTTTTTGTACTACGCTAGTACACAGAGATCCTGGTTTCTCGGTCTGGGCAGGACTGTATAAAAAGACAAAGGACAACAACTCAGTATAAGAGGACAAAAGATAGAGAGAGATGATCTGCTGAACATAACACAGCAAGTCAGAAAGAGAAAGAAATTAATCTAGATTTTCTAGCACCCTAACACTAAATCAGTCCGGTCACAGGATTTTCTAAGGCTAATCCCTAACTTTATCGTCAGTGTAAAGGTAAATCTTTTTTTCTCCCTTTTACTGGGTTTTTATTATATTTACATATAAAAGAGGTGTTAGAAAGGACCAAACTGACATCCTGTTTTGAGTGCCAAAAAGCCTTGCTTCAGGCTCTTTCCAAATAAAATGTTTTCTATGAGGCTTCCCGTTATTCTTTAAGGGAAAGCAAATTAAATTAAACCAACATCTTAAGCTGTATTTTCTCTTGTGCTAAATGTTGTTTTGTACTGCTCAATTATAAATCATTTTAGAAATCTGTTAAGACAAAGTACTCAAACATAAGTTGGGCAAAAATATTGGATAATTTGTAGTATCTTAGTGTTGGATCTGTTTTTCACTGAAAGATAAAAGGAAAAAACATTCTTATGTTTCCAACAATATTTTTAGCAAATTAACCACACATTAAAAACCTCAAATTTTTCCAGCTCAGCACTGCATTTTCTCCACAGTTCCTGGCTGGAGGAGTCTCCTTTGATTAGTCCTAGAGACTAATCTTTTCCTTCGGTCATGTGAAAAGAATAATCTATTATTTGACTAAACTTAAATAAAGACCACTAAGATGTAGGATGTAGGAAATCTATATTTTTCTACGCTAGGACACTTTATCTTGCCATAGCTGAGCACAACCCACATTTTTATGCATCCTCCTATCTCAAGAAATGAGTTGCACACTCTGAACACACAAATATTGGCACATACACCCACTTCTGGCAGCTTCAAGACTTTGTAAGTCTGTAAAATCTAACATCACAGCAGCCTGGCTTAGATGTGTTATGAGTAATGCACACTCAGAAACATCCAAGTATGAAGCTTGTTCCATGAGAGGATCAGCTGCACGTATAGCAGTACCCTCTCGCCGACACTACCCGCAGCCCCGAGCCTGGTGCTTGTGCCTTCTTTAAACATGGATGCAGACAGCTGAAAGGACAAGGCATGAGTACTCAAAACCAAAGACACCAGGTTAAAAAGCCACTGTTTTCTGGTGTATACAACTGGGCTAGAACTGTCTGGGAAACAAACATTTTCCCCCACTGTTTAAAGTGTCAGTTACATACAAGTAAAACTGGCTTCAAAGACGCACCTGTATCAATTACATGGGAGAGAAATCACTACTCTGTGTGCGTGTGTACAAAGGTTCATTGCAATGTAAGAGAAGGAAAACATGTAACCCCAAGGCTTCTCTACAATTCTGATAAAGCACCATTTAATGTGTTTGCTGTGATGAGACAATCAATCGAGTCAAAGGTTTTGTAATTTTCTTCTTAGTATAACGCCCACATCTGTCTTTGGATTGGATTCTCTTCCTATCTAATACTTTGTGAGTTGATCCAAAATTCACTGATGTCAACAGCAGTCACTGTATACTTGGCATCTGAGGAGACCCTACATATAATCACGCAATAATTAAGTTTATTTTATTTAATTAAATTTATTTCATTTATGTTCATGACACTGTTGCCAGAGAAAGCTAGAGACTGGTTCTAGTGACCCAGCAGTTCTTTCACGTGACTATGTCCTGCTGAGCCCAAACACAACAAATAATTTCTTTGATTTGATTGAACTCATAACCTTATGTGAAGGAACTATAACATAACTAAGGTACTAGTTAAAATATATGGAAAAAGTGAAACATTTTTAGTTGAAAAAATGCAATTTGACAGAATTTCCAAATTCTGGACTTGCTCCAGCAATGCCATTCTCTCTCAGATATCCTTTATGCTCTACAAACAAGGTCCTTGCTTTTCATATTTTACTTGGTGATGGATTACAACTTACCAGGGTGAAGATTACCTTAGTTTTACTCACAAATATTTAACACACTCATTTCATATTTTAAATTAATCATGTTATGCTGCCTCCACACTTACTCTTGTGTAAAAATCAGTATAGACGTATTCCCAATTTGGGTGACACTGGGTATACCATGCATCACATTCTTAAGCATTCTCAGTTACTGCAGTAGATCTGTGATACTTAACAGTATGCAAATGATAGAGGGCATATCAGATACACATTAAATAACGAATACACTGGGTGTGTTCACCCTGCCCACAGCACAAGAGTGTGAGAGCAAGCAGACATTGAAGCAGGTAAGTTTACACAGCTAAAAGTGAGCTATGTGTACTTCCCAGCTCAGGTGCCTTTGTTCTACTTTTCTATTTCTGGGGCTGATGAGTGCAGAATCAGGAGGATTCCCAGTGATTTTGATGGTGAGTACGCAATTTGTACAATAATTTCAGGAAAGTAGTCTGATTTTTTAGGGGGATGGGGGTGGAAATAGGTGGATGGATAAATGCGTAATCGGTTATGAGTCTGTTGGATACAAAAAATAGAAGCCAGGCATGTCAGCTTGTACAAACTGACACGGGTCAGTAGAAATCAGAAGGATGACAATGCATATGTGCTGAGAGCCTATCATGAGAAGCGTAGAGCGATTCAGTCCAGGAAAGACACTTTTCTCAATAATCTGCATTAACACAGTTACATTATGCAGGATAAAATAATCAGAAGGGGTAAGTGTTCTTATCTTTTACAGTGTAAATCAACCTTCATAATTTTTCAATAGAAAGAAAGCTCTCCAGCTGATAAACGACTCCATAACTAAGGGTTTTGGTACTTTTATTATGAACAGGATATTCAGCTAGATAATCTGATTACCATGGCAATTCCTATGCTCAGCGAGATACACCCGCTATTAAAAGTAATATGAAAAGACACAATAACAGAGAACAGACAGAGGGGATCTACACAAGCAGATGAAATGATCTGAAGTGGAAAATGGCTAGAACAACAGAACTCTGGGCATCCCATTTCTTTTGTGAAACGTTGGTAATCCTAACAAGAAGTTATGAAATACTCATTGTTGTATCTGTATCTATGAACAATACAGCATGTCCTAATACGTTGGGAAACGTTCATGATGTAGTGACACAAAAAGAAAACAGCCACCTACTTCATTACAGAAAACAGCATTAGAAAACAGGACTATCAAAACAGTCATCATATCCAGCTAAGGGCATTATAGCACAAGGCTGATGATGGCTGCTGGTAGAATACTTATTTTTAGGGATCATCTTGGTAACAAATCTTAAAACATCATTCTTTTACATTATTGTTTTTCTCTTCCAGATTAGATCAACAGTAACTTATGACTGGTGTGACAGGACATGGCTGATAAACGTCATCAAGTTTTACCTGGTACCACTGGGCCTTGGCAATTCTCTAAGCTGTTATGTTTAATGGTGATCTTTTTCTTACTTTACATTTGAGGCTGCTATCTTTGTATCTGTCTATACTGTCCTGTTTTATAATTATTTAGTTAAAAGAATAGTATTAAATTCTACAAGCCAGTAGAAATACGTATGGAATAGAAGCCTGAAGTATCCCCAGATAATGTGGGATAAATGAAAAGAACTGTAAAAACACATACACATCTGAGCTCTGCTGTGTAACTGTAATTTCACTCACTTAGAAACCAATGCATCCTATTGTAGATCAATGTCCTAGTAGAAAAGTAAATTTAAATAAATAAATAAATATATTTGGAATGAAGTCGATGGTGTTAATTTATAAATCAAGCGATCAATTCGCTGAGAGTATCTTAAGAAGAAATTTTATAATCTGGTTTAAGATGAACCACTTGGAAATGACAGCAAAGTTTTCTGTTTCACTTGGCTTTCCAAGCCAAAAAAAATATTCTGGCTTTTATAGTAAATCTTATTGCTGTTGAGCACAACATATTTCCCAGGAATAGAACTGAAAGAGATAATTTCTTGCTAAATGAGACAATCGGTAATTATGTGCCAGGTAGGGTTATCCTCTACACAGAGTAACATTTCCATCTTTCAATATCCAAATGGTTGCCCATGATGATTCCAGTTGTATTCTCCCACCCCTTAAAACCCACGCATAAATGAACTCAGTCCACTTCCCAAGAAAAGTGAAGGGGGGGAATTAGGAAAACTGTACATCTGACCTGGTAAACGCTGTTTACTCACACACTGTTTTTGCCGTGCAAACCTCTGTGGAAATGAATTCCAGAGAAAAGCGCATCATCCTTGCGGGAGGCACTATCACACCTCCATTTACAGTCAGCTAGCTGGTCCGAGGGGAGAAAGTTGCTCAAATCATTGCTCATCGACCTTTTTACTCATTTATAACTTGGCCTTTGAGCTCTGCTGGCATCCAGCCACCTGGTACTTCGGTGTCAAACACTGAGGCTACGGGATGAGGACAGGACACAGGACTCCGTTACTTAATCCTTGGCTTCCTGAGGCTCAGGCCAGGCGTATTACCTGTACCATCACCTGAGTTTCACAAGGTAATTGGGTTAAACACAGAAAACCTGGTACCTGAGCTCAGAGGATCCCACCTGCCCATGCCCGTTGGCTGGGCAGGAGAGTTCCTTCAACATCAGGACTGAAGGAAACCCACAGCGCCTCCGCACCCAGCCGTTCCTCCGCCTTCCAGCCCAAAAAAGCCAACAGGCTGGCGCAGGTTCAGCCCTCGAGAGACCGTGCGCGGCGTTGCATGGCCTTCCTTAAAAACATTACCTTGGCTCCAAAGAGTGGCACAAAAATTCCTGGTTGTCACAAGATCTGGGCTTCTCCAAGGTCGCTTTGCCCTTTCTGGAAGAAAAGAGTTGAACAGCAAAGTTAGGTGAGCACACCTGGAGCGCGCTTCTCCTCTCCTCTCCTCCCCCCCTNGCCGTCCCCGCCCCCCAAACCAAGGTTGCCACGGCAACGCGTCAACACATGCAAATTTTCTGCCGGCTGCCCGGGCGCCGATTGGCCGACGCCATTGTTCGGTCACAGAGAAGAGGGAGCAGCGCGCCCTGGCCCCTCACCCCATCTCGCCGTGGCTGCTGCGGGAGGGCGCGGGGAGGTCCTCCGCTGACCAACTTTTGGGGCAAAACGGGTCTTTTCCGGCCAGGCAGAAATAGACATGGGCTGGAAAGTCTATTTGGCCAACTTCGCACCCGCGCGTTGTCGTGTGGGCAGTGTCCCCGCTCCCGCTGTGCATCCACGGGCAGGGTCTCCTCGCTCAAACCCTTTCTGCCCCCTCTTGACTAGCTGAAAAGGGGCAAATGGCCTCGTCGGGAAACCCAGCCAACAGAGAAGAATAGGAGCGTGAGGAGCCCCGATTCCGTCTTCTACACAGCTGCTCTTCCATTCAGAAATCCACAGGTTTCGGCCAAATTGTTTCAACATTTTTTTCCCCCCTACCTAGCTTTTGCAAGCTTTGTATTTCCCATGGAAATCAGTTCTACGGAAACAATGATAAATAGTTGCTGTGAGAAAACGCAACTGGTTTGAACATTCCCGTCGCCAGCACAAGCCCCCAGCGCTCCTTCCATTCTACCCCTTTCTGCATGACAAATTTCAGTTGCCAGTTACTGGAAACCTTAAAATGCACAACAGGCGTCACTGGCTTAGCGTCTTGGCGGGAGCAACGTCTTGCGTTCTGCTAAGCAACAGAGACCTACTGCAAACAAATTCTAGTATCTGTTTCACACTGAAATTCTTGTTGCGGCAGGTACACCGCTCAGCCAGACATGAAAGAAACCTGCCAAGTGGGTTTTTACAACATTGCATTATTTCACCATCTCCCCTGGCAGTTCTATCAATTTCTCTAAATCACGTTAATTCCCAAGTCTGAGATACAAGAGGGAGAATGACAAAGGGCTTTCAGAGAAGTAGAATCGTGTTGTCTGATCTGAATGAGTTGCACTGCCAAACACCGGTGTGTGAAGGAGAAAAATGACAGCAGGCTAGGCCTTCTGGCACCCCCGTACCAGTATGCCAAACAATCAGTTCAACTTTATGCTATATGTGGCAAAAGGTGTTTATCAAATTAGTAACGCTTGGGTTACAAGCAAATGGCATTTAACCTTCACCTAGCCTTAGGGGTTAAACACAATTTGCATTGAACAAAATTTATGGTCGGCACAACACAGACCTCCCACCTTTTAACACAATTTAGATACAGACCGGATCTTTACCAGTATTTGCAGGATGCTTAGATGCCAGGAAAAAGTTATTTCACCTTCAGCACTGATTCTGTCACCCAAGACTGTTAGCTTCAAGTTATTTGAGGTGTATGAAACTGTGATGACTACATGTGACAGATATAAATACTGAAGAATAATACTGCAGTTACAGAGTCCAAATCCAAGAAGTACTGAGATTAACATTACCTTTTGCTTCATAGATCGAACAGGAAAGTTATAAAAAGAAATGAAAGTATGCTAGCATTTTATAAAAGCTTACATTAACCGTCATGTCTTCGGAAGATACAAAGATATTGTGCTCCTTTGTAAGATTTTAGGTGGAATCCATGTTATTGGTAGACAGATAAGACTGTTGTTTCCACATGAGCCATACAGGTATCAGTGCAAATGTCTGGAAATGGCAAGGGAAGTATCACAGTACAAGATTATTAGGAAAAAAACCCACTTTACTATTTTTTTCCTTTGAAAAAACAAAAGTACCTTCAGATCATTAAAAATGAGGAACAAACTATACAATACTCCAACTCCAATTTAAAAGCCTCCCCCAAATCCTTAAAAAAGTTCTCATCAAGGTGGTGGAATACAGTCAGTAGTCAATAGTCAAATTAATAAGTCGCTATGGATATAAAACTTGGTAGATTTTTACATAAATCCATTCATACGAACAATATATTAAAAACTCATGACAGTGTTCCAGCTAAGTTCCTGGTCGGCATTTTATGCACATATGTATGCTTGTACATGTGTAGATGTTTAGATATTTGAAAAACAAAAATGGACAATCCTGAAGAATGTTTGCTATATATCTTTTGTGGTTTGGGCTGGACTGGCCACTGAGACAAATGACAGCTGCTCTCTTTAACTTCTCTGACAAGGGAGGGAAGAATGAGAGAGAGACTTATGGACTGGAAAAAAAGAAACTAAACTACTTGAATGAAATATTAATCATGAAATAATAAAAATAAAAGATAATAATATTAATAATAAAATAGTGCAATATATACAGTATATACAACCCCTATCAAACTCCCAGGATGACAATCATGTCACCAGCAGGCACTGGGTGAAGTCCCAGATGGGACCCAGTGACAGATGGGAACTGGATTCCAGATCTGGATTCAGGATTGGGATCAAAGGCAGATGAACAGACAGAGTCCTCCTTGGACACTGGCCATTGAAGAAAGAGGGCTGACCCTTTGATCCCTCGGCTTTTATACTGAGCATGAGGCAGATGGGATGAGGCAGAAGACCCTCTTGGCCAGTTTTGTGTCAACTGTCCTGCCCATTCCTCCCTGCAGGTGCGACCCCTCTGCGCTTTTATGCTTCCAACCCTCCAATGGAGCAAATAACAAAGTTGGCTGCCCTTGGCTGTTATAGCAATAAGGATATGTAGGAGGCTCTCTGCATTAGTATTATGGATTAGTATATATTATACTATATATAGTATAATACCATGCCTTGGTGTTAACTATAAACATCAGATATTATCACTTTGTTAGCAGACACTGTCTGGAGAACATGCTGTTCATTTCAGAGACTTAGAAGAGGCTTAACTGAAAAATAAAAATACTGAAAAGAAAATTGGTTCTGCATATGCCTGCAGCTGACTCGTACAGGTCTTTGTGCTACTTTAAATTGCAGGGTACCAAATTGCCTTCAGTCTCTTTTGGTTTGTATCTTTACAGTACTCCATCATCAACCCTTCTTGACTAGCTAAAATACAAAGAAAACACACAGGAATTACTTTTACCATAGGAAGAGAATTAGCAGAAATTAATTGCTTTCCATTGTGTATCTTCTTGAAGCCAGACTAAATCACATAATGGACAAGATACTTCCTAGAACAGGCTTTATTATATTTAGTAATTTACATTTTATGTATATATGCAATTAGGGATAATTTATATAGGGAAGAATATAGACTGCTCATTTTTTTAATTTTTCCTTATTACTTAATCAATAATAATGATGATGGCCTTAATATTTTCCAAACATCCTGGAACAACAGGAACGGTCATAGAAAAGCTATGAGAAAAATATAAGAAATAATACAGAATTTTTTCATAGGATGACAATGTCTCTGAAAATTTCCCAGAGGGTCTGAGACAAACATCAATAAAAATATTTGTATCTGAGCAAGACAGGAACAGCCCTGATATAATTACTTTGCACATATTTTTGTAACCATCATTCCAGCTAATAACTCTTTTGCTTCTGTTGCCCTGTTTTGCTTCCTGCAAAACTCTGGGTGGGATCCTATCTGCAGGTCAACTTGGAAGCAGCAGAGGAACAATAAACAAACCAAGAGCATGAAAAATGCCTTAAAAAGCAGCTTGGATGGGGTGAAGGTGAGAGGTCGTCAATTGCTAGGACTTATTTATTTTTACCGTTTATTATAGCTCATTTGCTCACGGAGAGAAAATAAATGAGGGAAGTCCATTTCATTATACATTATTTTTACTTTCTAACTTGATTTTCTGAAAGTTCAGAAATGTTTGTTATATGGCTTTACCATTACCAGTGTTTCTTTTGTCCTCTGTGTTAAGCAGTCATGTTAGGTTCACTGAAGACTTTCTTAAAACAACATGTTTTGGTAACTGAAGATTGAAAAACTTGACTATTCAGCCCGTGAAATCAACCTATGTTTAATATGTTTCAGTTGTTGTGAAGGCATTAGTTAGGAAAGCAATGTTGGGGTTGTTTTTTTACATTGCCTTTGAAGGTGCCATCCTTTTGCCTTACTCTACGGATTAGCATGAAGAAGCTCCGACAAAGCATACCTTCAAGGCATCTGAAAGGATGTCAGTAACTGAATTACTCTCTGGGTTGAGGAACTTTCCTTTCCTGAGAAAGAGAAAGGTTACACTGAGGCTGAAAGGACTGTGTGCCATGTTTTCATTACCATTTCTAATGGACAGCCAGAAGACAGAAAAGATTATGTTGCAGCTAAAAACACAGTTCAAACACGTACAACCAGATTTCCCTTTGAAGCTGGAAGTCTTCCCGGGGAGATGGATACGGCTGCAGCTGAAGCAACAATAATTTTTCACGCAGTGAAATACTGCCACACATTCCAAGGCTGGACTAGTCCAAGCAAATTACACAGCGTTAATGACATTTCACTGTGTGCCCACCTGAAAATACCTAGTGCTTTTTTTCCCCCAGAACTCTTTTACCTCACAGTTATGCTCCTAAAATACTTCTGATAATACTTTTCAGTAGCAGAGACTGGTAGAAGAAACATCAAATCCTCCAAATTAGTACCACTAACAAAAGAAACAGAAATTCTAAGACTGAATTTTGAAACTCCACAATGCAATAAGGGAGTGGAAAGGATCCTCCTGTTTAGACAGAAAAAGAACAAACACTGTATTTAGAAGAAGCAACAGAAGAATAAATTGCAGCATGAAGATAGTGAGATTACGAACTTCACAGAAAAATTGTTGCATAAAGAAGAATTTTAATTAATGCATTGAATTTGTCTCTCTTGGCAAAAGGAGGTAAAATCATTAGTTATGAGAGACATCTATACATAATTTTTTCCTGTGAATGGTTGTGCAGTGCTTTAGCCTTTAGTCATACAGTGCTCGCTCCATCACAAAGGATGCAATTTATATTGCCCTGGATACTACTATTAGTTTACACTCCCTCTTCAGGACTGTTGTTGCAGTACATGTTATTGGCCTGCCTTCCCAGAAGGCAGCCTGAGAATCATCACTCCTCACACACCAGAGCTCTCTGCTGTGACTTTCCTCCTCTGACTGCCAAGAACATCAGATGAATTGGATTTGCAGAAATCCGAACTCTTCGTCTCCAGCTCAGGGCAGCCCAATACAGTCTCTGTACAGACTATACATTTCTTCCAGCCCCCTCGGAGGGGCTGACTCATTGCAGCCTCACACAGTCTGCCATTTCGCTCGCTCTCACTTCTTGTCCCATCCCACATAGGCAGTCACCATCGCTGAAATCTGTCCCGAGAGCTGGAATCACCTACCCTGCAATGTCCCACCCTGCTATCGTACTGCAGAGCCGTTGACGAGCTGGTGCCTTTAGCCCGCTACCATCAGTACCTCAATGCAAACTGGAACAGCAGCATATCAGCTGCAGGGGAGCCCAGCTATGCACAGTATCCTTCAGAATGAGGCAATTTCCTTGAGAACAGATGTTCACCCTTCCAGTCACTGCAGTCTGGACAGAGGATATCCTTTCTTTCATGCATCTTTTGTACTTCGCATACACCCTCCTCTTCATAAGCATCTTTCACATCAGGAACATAATAGGTAATGAAGGCCTCCAGTCAAGCAGAGAAAGCTTTAACAAAACAACACAAAAAGAGGCTGAAGCTGTATAAAGTGGAGTCAAATATAAAATCAAGATAATTAAAACAACAAGGAATAAACTGCCAGAGGACAAACTGTTAACTGATGCATTGAGTTCTTTATCCCTCACATCTCCTAATCAAGTCCACCTGGCTTTGGGAAAGACAAGCTTTAGGCTAGCTGCAAAATTAGCTGGATGAAATACTGTGGCCCATGTTACACAGTAGGTCAAACTAACAATCTGTTGATCCCTTCTGGCTCTAAAATCTATGAGTCACGTAATTCTTCCTAAGTGGTCCCCACAGGGATTTAAGCCTCAGTGACTTAAACCCCTACCATTTCTATTTGCAGTTACATGTTAAAGATTTTAATTTTTTTTACCTACCAGCCTCTCACTTCCAATTTCCTCATGGTATCCCCCACAAAATGGGTCTTCAAGAACAGCTATAAGTGATTCCCTATCCTTTGCCTTTTTCCATCCATTAACTTCATTGGAAATTAAATAAGCCAGGAATAATGCCAGCAGAAAGGACTGATTTCCAGTTCTTCCTTAAAAATCCCTCTTAAGCAAGATCCAGAATTTAATTACAGCCAAAAAAATACAAGAACTGCACTTAGACCAGTTTTTATCCTGTACTTCTAAGCCAAGATGTCACTAAAACAACAGCTGCATATTATAAATGTGATATGGGATCTAAAAATCTCTCTGCACTCAACCAAGCAGTGAAGAAAGTCAGAGATACTCCAGTCTTTAGATGGGTCTGAGAACACTTCAAGGCCTCCAATGTGCAGTCTGTCAAGGCATTGGAGTAAACATACACCAAACATGTAAAACATGCAGTGAGGCCTGTCCTGAGAATGTGGATTTATATTCTGAAAGAGACCAAGCAAAATCTTGGCCTGAGAAGCAGAGAGTGTTCACTTTGCAAGATCAGCAGTCCCTTTGTAGTAATAATAAGCGTAAGCATCTGCCACTGTCACATGGGTTGCTGTGTCCCTTTATTCTGTCTGCCTCCTCTTTCCTTTTCCATTTTGTAATCTTTCCTTGTCTTTTATTTTTTTTGGTATCACTTTCCATTTATACTCTATATCCTCCTAACACTTGACTTTTCCAGTGCTGTTTTCTTCTCCTGTGGCAAACCTGCCAGTGCCAACCTTCCTTCTTCATCCTCTTTTCTCTTTTCCCTCAGTTTGCTTTTGCTCTCATTTTGCTTTTCAGCATGCTCTCCCTTTGGTCTTCATTGCCTAGCTGTACCATTTGAGCATTTTCTCTCTCCTTTCTCAGCCACTCATCTATTTCAGTCATACATTAACGTTCCCAAACATGTACGCTTGTCAGGGATACTCTTCTAAACGCTTGTTTTCTTCAGGCACATATCCATTTACTATTCAATACATGCGAGTAACCTGTAATCAGAAGCACCGTGTTGAACTCCTAATTCACCCATGCAAAAACCACTTCCACTTCTCCTCCAGTATTTCTGCTACTTCCTCTCAGTCATCTTCTAGATTTCTCCCAGTCTCTCTAGATACCAACATGGTCCACAAGTTCTCTAGGATTTTCCATCCTTCTCATGATTTTGTACTCTTTGCTGCTGGAGAGAAGCAGTGGAGTTGAAGACGTTGCACGGGAGACATTTCCAGTTGGCATCACCTGCTTAAGTCATACGTCCTGCCTGCTTAGAAGCAGAAGCAGCAGCTCCACACCTCCCTTTCTTACAGCCTGGATCAGGAGAAGTGGGGAACATGACCAACCTGGCTAAGAACAAGGAGGGAAGCTGCAAAGAGATGAGGTGGGGACTGTACAAGGAGGTTTCTGAGAAGGTAGGGTCCAAGATGCTACAGGAGAAACCAAAGGGTCTGCAGGGCAATAAAAGGGGCCACAACAGTCTTCTGAAAATCAGAGTTGGATGAAATGAAGGGGCACATCCCTTTCCCGTAGAAGGGGAAACCTCATGGTACAAAGAGCCCTGTTACTCTTCTTGCTGCAAGTGTATTTAAAGCAGTAATAATGGAAAACAAAAAAGTTAATCTTTTACTCATTTCCTCCTCTGAAGCTGATCCCCCACATATTGACCCTTCTCAGTACCTGCATGAGTATTTTCCCTTCCTGTTTCCTCCTCAGCCTTCTGTCTGCATATTAAACTAAGCAGCTCACTTCACATTCCCTAAGATCAGAGGATTTCCTCGGCCCTTCCAAGTCCTGTATGATGCAAGCATGCCAGACAAACATTTAGCCCTCGAATGTACTTATGTGGCCTCTTGTTTTCCCCTTGTGTGGCTGTGAAGGGTTATGAAAATAAGAGGCCAAACAAATTCATGCCAGCAGTAATTCCAGCCCCACCCTGCAGAATGGGCAGACACCACATGGCCCAAGGAACGGCCAATTTCATGATTACATTTAAATAAATGTTGACGGTTGAAAAGACTGCTCTGTTTCCCCCAGTTTTTCTCTCTCCTCGTGTTCCTTCACCGCAGGGGGCTATCAGCACCTTGGCTAACTTGGCTGCAGCATGACAAAAGGAGACTTCACCCCATAGGAACAAAAAGTTCCTTTAAAAACTTGAAAATACCCATATAACAAAGCAGTGTTAGTAAACAGTATTGCAGTGAGCAACACAATGCTTAATGATTTCGGGGGTTAAGAGAAGGCATGGATGAGGTGGGAAGAACCAACTATTTTTCCAAATATTTTAAGTTCAATATTTGCCAAGAGCTGCAGGAGGGAGACACAAACAGTAATACTAATAACAAAAAAATAAAGGATTTAGAACAGTATTTCACTTCATTTTGCAGGCAGTTTGGGCATTTTGTTTGTTTGCTCTGCTTTTTTTCTGGACTTGGCTGCAGGTACCTGTAGGATTATCTAGACAATCCAGGCAGGAATTTATAGTTGCCTTTTGTTGAATTGTTCACAAACTGTATGGACACCACATTTCTGTGTCTCTTTATCTCCTTGTAGTTTTTCTCATCCTTAACTCTACAGCAGACTTCTGCGCTCTGCTTCTGACTGTACATGAACAGTACTTTTGAGTATTATGAGAATTAAACAGGAACTTCCACGAGCCATTTGAATAGTGGAATTTTTGTTACCTGTTTCAGGGAAGTACCTGAAAAGGGAGATACTGCCTATAATTGAGAACAATTTTTAAATGACATATAGTCAGGAAAAATGCAAGGCTGTGCTCAATCCTTGTGTTTTCTGAGAACTGAGAATGTGAGTCATTTGATCAGTCATTTCACTTTAGCTACACTGTGCACTGTGATTTGAATGCTGTCAATACAAATTAAGCGGCACATGTGAGGTTACTTTTAAAGAACACTGCATGGTCAAATAGTTTAGAGAATTTTACTCTACATTGTTTGGAAATCCAGAAGAAAATTTTGCAAATCATATCGCTGTGGTTTGTTTTATGATTTTTTTAAAGGCAAATGCTGCCATTGGTTAGTTTCGGTTTTTTTATTATGTTACTAAAGAAACTTGCAGTGTAGCTCAGACCTCCTTGTAACTCATTACTATTACTTCATCTCGAGGTTGCTTGTATTACAAAGAACAAAAATATTAACAAACACCTTGTAATAGGTAGCTGCCAACTGTAAAAGGACTATGACTTATTTGCATTTTGAACTTCAGTATTTTTTTAGAGGTGAAATGGGGGCTCATATTGGCTTGGCAACAGTCATACTATAAGTACAATATCATGATGAAGAGTTTTGAGTCTATTAATAAAACATGGAAGTTCTCTGACTGCTAAAGACGTATAAGTTTGGCACGTTTGGACATACACTCAAGCTAGATTATCTTTATCTTCCTTTCATGTCTGTTTTTTCCTTCTCACTTCTCATCATTCTCTCTGCTCTTTAAGCAGGGATTGCCAGTGGCAGACTCTTGCAGCTTTGCCTTCAAGATGCTTGAGGATGTTGTGAAAGGTAAAAAGAGAGCAATAGCATTGTACCAAGGTTTCATGGGCAACACAGTGCTATTTGACTGCTGTAACTTCCTTGCAGGTGGCAAGACAGCAAGCATCAATAAACCAAGTGGCATAAGCATAAAACATTTCTCCATATATTCCTCACTTGACTATTTGTCAGTAGTGGATCTCTACTGCTGATTAACTGTGCCACAGAAGATGAGACAGTGCAGCTGTCTGTGCGAGAACCTATCCAGGCTCCTTGACTTATTATCTTGGTGCAGAATGTAGGAGTACTGTGGCAGTTTTTACACAAAATATACCACAGGCTTGGACTGGTATTATCTCAGTGGAGAGGCAGACCTGTTGTCTCCGCACCATGCATGCCGAACCAGTACAGTGGAACCCTCTGGAGATGCATCCAAGGGGCTCTTCTTCACCAGCACGAGGCCAGCAGATTTTTTGCACTTTTGTTCACGCCATCCCAGGCATAATCTGGCTCCTACTATGCTGCAGAGCACTCTGGATTCCTAGAAAGATTGTTAGCTCTGTTGCAATGTGATGCACTCAGAGAGTCAGTTCAGGTCGGGTGCTGTGTCTGAATGAGTCCTCCTCGAGTTTGGAGTGTCAGGGGGGTGCAGTGCAGAGATACTCCTAGGTCTGGCCAGTCTTATGAGAACTGGTTACGTGACTGCTCCCAGTACTTGCATCATCCATGTTTTTCTGCTATTGGGAAAATGCTTGTTACTTTCCGTCAGATAATGGAGAATTCACCGTAATTATTTTTGGCAGGTGTGCTGCTGCTAAGAGCTATTTCTAAGTGGTGTAATACAGAATAAGCTCATGCCAGCGTATGGTTCCTTTGTTCTGGAGAAAATGGTGTTACCAGAGGTCAGACTAAGAGATCAGAAACCCAGTAAAAATCCTTTCAGCCTGACGCAAGGCAAAGGCTTGAACCAACGTTACCAACCTGTCACATCAGTGCCCTATCACTGGGGCAGGCAAGTTAGAAGGAAGGACCTCTGTCTATTCACACTTAACCTACTCTGCTCAAAATGCATTGACAAGTGAACATGACTAGCTTTTATAACAAAACAGTGTCAGGACAAGGGGTTGAGAGCAGATCCATCTCAATACCTCCTAGCCTGCTGAGCAGGGAGCTCTTTGTTGCTTCAGAGTGTTCAAACCACAGCTCCTGTGACCCAAAGGAAGCATCGGATCTGCATCCTCCATATCACTGACTGCTCTGGACACTTCACTGATGATTAAAAGCACTGCCACCAGCATTCACTATCTCAAAAGTTTGTGAAATGCCTGCATGATTTCTTTCCTGGCTGGGAGTTTGTATGCCTGTGGAAAGAAAGACAGAGAGAAACAAACAGAAAGCCACTAACTGCAGTTTGATCTGAACAATACATACATTTTTACTTCTTTTGTTCAACAGAAAGCAAAAACATCTATTATTCACAATATAATAGAAGTTTAAATGGCATAGTAGCCGTCATCTTTTTTCTCACATGAATATCCCCACTACCGTATTCTTAAACCTACATATAATGATTTCTGCAATCATGGTTTACAAGCTTCTGTTTATGTTACATGCCACAATGAATAGAATTTACTTTCATCCATTTTGTGAGCAAAGACAAAACCCCATAGCCTTTTCAAAATCTAGCTACTGGACTCTAGCAAGGTGCTCTGGAGTAGTTCTGTTTCAAAAGAATGTTACAAAAAATGTGAAACCTTTTACACTGGCATAACTTGAGAAGACCCCACAGAAATTGAAATGCCAGACTAGTGAGCTGGAATTTGCCTGCGTTACTGACTGGGAAGGGAGAAGGGGCAAGAACAGCACACATTCCTACTCCAGAAGGAAAAACCTGGTTGTGACTCAGACAGGCAGAATTTTTTCCAAGAACAGTTCATCCTAGTGAAACTAAGACACTCAGGTCATGTTGCCAAGGTCATTGATATTTTTATTTATCTGATCCTGAAATGGAAATTACCAACTTAAAAGCTGTGGCCTGTGTCCTCCATGGGGCAAACTGCTGAAGCTGCAGTGTAGCCCCACTGGAGGCACTTAACAGCACTATGGGTTTCATGCTGTTTCTTAGGAGTTCTTTTCTTGTGTTATTTGAGTTTTACATTACATCCAGTTTTCATAATCTTTCCACAATTGATTTCTGAATTTTAAGCTGTTTCACAGTCTAGCTTTCCTGTATGTATCATAGAATCATAGGATGGCTAGAGTTGGAAGGAACCTTGAAGATCATCTAGTTTCAACCCCCCTGCCATGGGCAGTGACACCTTCCACTAGACAAGGTTGCTCGAAGCCCCATCCAACCTGGCCTTGAACACTTCCAGGGATGGGGCCTCCACAACTTCTCTGGGCAAACTGTTCCAGTGCTTCACTACCCTTACAGTTAAAAATTTCTTCCTGAGGTGTAATCTAAATCCACCCTGTTCGATTTTGAAACCATTGCCCCTCATCCTGTCGCTACACTCCCTGATAAAGAGTCCCTCCCCATCTTTCCTGCAGTCCACCTTTAAGTACTGGAAGGCCGCTATAAGGTCTCCCTGGAACCCTCTCTTCTCCAGGCTGAACAGCCCCAACTGTCTCAGCCTGTCCTCATAGCAGAGGTGCTCCAGCCCTATGATCATCTTGGTGGTCCTCCTCTGGACCCACTCCAACAGGTCCATGTGCTTCTTATGTTGGAGGCTCCAGAACTGGACACAGCATTCCACGTGGAGTGTTACAAGAGAGGAGTTGAGAGGCAGCATGACCTCCCTTGACCTGCTGGCCACACTTCTTTGATGCAACCCAGGATATGGTTGGCCTTCTGGGCTGCGAGCACATGTTGCTGGCTCATGTTGAACTTCCCATCAACCAACACCACCAAGTCCCTCTCCTCAGGGCTGCCCTCTATCCATTCTCGGCCCCACCTGTATTTGTGCATGGGATTGCCCTGACCCATGTGCAGGACCTTGCACTTGGCCTTGTTGAACTTCATGAGGTTGGTATGGGCCCATCTCTCAAGCCTGTCCCGATCCCTCTGGATGGCATCCCTTCCCTCCAGTGTGTCAACCACTCCAAACAGCTTGGTGTCATCAGCAAACTTGCTGAGTGTGCACTCAATCCCAACATCCATATCACCAACAAAGATATTAAATAGTATCAGTCCCAGTACCAGCTGCTGAGGAACACCACTTGTCACTGCTCACCACTTGGATATCAACCTGTTGACAACAACTCTTTCAGTACGACCACCCAGCCAGTTCCTTGTCCACCGAGGGGTCCATTGGTCAAGTCCACATCTCTCCAGTTTAGAGACAAGGATGTTGTGCTGGACAGTGTCAAATGCTTTGCACAAGTCCAAGCAGATGACGTCAGTTGCTCTTGCCTTATCTGCCAATAGCACAAGGCCATCATAGGAGGCCACCAAATTTGTCAGGCACAATTTGCCCTTAGTGAAGCCATGTTGGCTGTCACAAATCACCTCCTTATTTTCCATGTAATCTTATAGCTGCATGATTGCAAACAGAATAGTGCCGAATAGTGAAATACACATAAGAAAACTGGCTTGAAGTCAAAAACAATGTAATGAGCATGTTTTATTAGTGTCTAAAGCAACACCAGGACATAAATTCCTGCCACTTGCTATCTCCTACCTCTTCCTTTTCCCAGTCAGCTCTTCTTAAATGTTTGAATTTTTCCTCCTTTTATGTACCCCCAGAGTACATAAGCTTGTCTAAAGCTGAAAGACAAAAAAATTGCATTTTTAAAATGTTGAGTCCATGTAAGGTGTAACCTCCCTTCAGAACAAGCCGCACAAAAGCATTTCCATTGTTTTTACAGAGGGCAACTCGTTGCTGGAGGCAAGTATTTGAAAATAACTTCTTACTCTAGTTAGTGCCATTTTTGTTATCTCATTGTGACTACTTCCCTCAGTAGCTTAAGTATCATGGGGTTTAACTCTAGCAAAGTATCATTGCTGAGCTCTCCTTATTTGCCTTCTGAGTGGAAAAGCACTCCTTGTTGGTCAGTAAGGGGAGGTGCAAATGTAGTCCCAGGTTCACTGGGTGTAAATTGGACCAAACAGACAGTGTTTCATACTCCCTATTGCTTCAGCGTTTTGCAGACCTACGGTGAGCCAACAGGCCAGATTCAGCAGAGCCCTAGGATCAGAAGTTACTTGAGTTTTCCATGAAAGCAGAGATCCTCACACACTCAGATAGCTGCGGTTTAAGAACACTGCCTCTGACAGGAATTCCCTGCTTGTAACTTTTGTCTCTAATTACACACCTGAATTGTAAGCTTGACAGGGCAAATTTTCTCTCTGCTATGACCACGGCATACAGAGACCTATTCCTCAACTGAAACTTGCTGACAGTAGTCATATACTGTCCTTAGTAAAATATCAAATGGCTATCAATAAGGAGCAACCCTCTGAGCAATTGTCTGCCTGATTAAATCCATGAAATTTGGAGTCACTTTGATACATCACAGGTCCTCTGGAAGTGTAATCCTCCCATGCATCATGGGGGAGGGAGAACCTGAAATACACAGTGTAACTATGGAAAGTTTTATTTACAAACATATTCCATATTATTAACAGATAAAAATCCACAATGTAATATTGATTATACTCAATATCTTTGAGTTGTTTATCCTACAGAGGGCAGCATGATAGCTCCCGGCCATAGTCCACGGGAAAACTTTTGTATGTAGGTTATCACTTCCACATCTTCTTCTCACCAAGAGTAGGGTCCAGTTTCACTCAACCACATTAAGCCAGTCAGTCAGAAGCCACTGTCATTTTATGCCTGACCTTGCTATTGCTTAATAAAACATTTTCCTGTTTTGGAAAACACTTGGCTATTCAAAGTATAAGCAGAGAACCTAGCAGTCCCTTTAACTAGCCTCACTGTGAAATACAGCTCAAGGGAAAAGTATACTGAAGGTTTAATAACAAACATATTTAGAAAACAGTAACTAATCACATGGGAAACCACATATTTCAGCACGGTACTCTATGCAAGATTTTTTGTCACAGAACAATTACTAAATCAAAGTGTTGATTATTAAGAGAGAGACTTCTTTTATGACTAAATGTTCTCCTTAATAAAATTACACATAAAACCTACACAAAATACAAACCTTATCAGACAGCTCTGTCTACAAAGAGCCTCTGAATATCCCTGAAAGATCCAATAAATTATTCTCCAAATTTATTAGAAGGCCATGTCCATTAAGAAGTCAATTTTTGTTTTTCCCCTGAGAGACCGCTTACAGCAAATTTTACTGTATTTCCTTCCCTCCTGGTATTGACTTATAATAAAAGAAAAACATTTTTCTCTGTTTAATGCATTTTCCAAAATTACATCAGTATCCCTCCACTTCAAACAATTGCTAACAAAGGCCTTGTCCAGCTGGGTAAACAAAAAGATTTTACATATATTTCATTGAGCATTTTTTACTTTTTTTATTGTGAAATGTTAAGGTAACACCTCTTGCCAGAACCTATCAGTATTCAGATGAATAATTATTTACATGTTAAATACAAGTATAGGTGCTCTTTCTGTAACAGCAGAAGTTATGAAATACAGGCTCGTGTAATGAACTTGCAACCTCACATGAAAATAGGGTGTTAGAATGCAACACAGTTTAATGGACTTATACAGCAGCCCTAAGACAACGTGTCTCTGAAACAATAAATACTGATTGAACAAAAAGATAAACTGCTCATGCTAACAGACCTGTCATGAAGAGAAAGATGAGCAGTGTAACGTACCTTAGCTTGTTCTCTTTTTCAGCAGATTAAACCAGATCATTACCAAAGTTGATGAACAGATTTCCTGAGTGTACGACTACTCCCAAACAAGAGGCAACACAGGCAAGTTGCGCACACCCCTAAGAGAAAACTGTTTCATCCCCAGCCACTGAGGACACGCATTTTGCCCACACTTAAAATGAAGTTTTAAGCATAGACTTTGGTGTTTTGTTTTTTTTAATTAAACCCACAAAATCCAAGGAAGTAAACCCAGTATGAGCCATTCTTCTTTCTTTGGTGCTCAAGTAGAGTTTGCTTAAAGCTACGTTGGATGTTAAGGCAAGGAAACCCTGAGGACAAGATAGGTAGCAGGGTCGGCATGGGAAGAGTGCCATTGTTTACGGATTGGTCTCAGCAGCTCAGGTTCCCCCCCTCCCCCTTTTTGGACATAAAGACAGCTGAAAATAAGTTGACAATACAGAGGAAAGACCTCATTTGACTTGTTGGCTGGCCCTGAAATCCTCTTCAAACCAAATCCAGCTTTCACTTACATTGTCATGATCTCAGTAGAATCAAATTTTCTTGTGATGTGTTGCTATTCACTGGAGAAAATTGAAGAGACATGAACCCTTCTTGTACTGAGTTTTAAACACACTGATGAGTGCTCATAACTGCCAGAGTTATCCTGACTGCAGTGTCTCACCACAGAAACTCTACGGAGCCCATATTTTTGAAAGCTGCAATGTAAATCAGTAATTACTCATTACATGAGGTACCAGTTAAGCTTCCGTGTTTCTTTATGTCAAGGTTTCACTTTTCCCCAATGCCATGTGTTAGACCATCAGAAAGTCTGGTGACTGCGTAGTTGATTCACAAGCATGTGGCACGAGAATTCTGGGTTTTCCTCCTGCATGGTCTTCCTCTATAATCTTTAGAGTCAAAGGTCATTCCTCGTCTAATGACAACTGAGACCTCCGCATGCCACTATAACACAGTAGTACGTTGTGGTGGGTTAGCCGTAGCTAACGCCGAACTCCCACCCAACTGCTCACCAACCCCTCCAGCAGGAGAGAAAATAGGTTGAGAAAGTTCATGGGTTGTGATAAAGACAGGGTGATTGCTTACCAGTTGCTGCCACGGGCAAACCAGACTTGACTTGGGGAAAAAGAATTTATTTTATCGCCAATTAAAATAGATTCAGATGGTGAGAAACAGAGACAATCAATAAAACCACCTTCCCACCCTCCTTTCCTTGGCCCAGGTTCACTCCTTCACTCCTGACTCCTCGATCCCACCCCGAGTGGCGCCGGGGGGTTGCAGTCAGTAGACAGCAGTTGCCCCTCTCCTGCTCCTTCCTCCCCACGCTGTTCCCTTGCTCCAGCGTGGTTCCTCTTCACGGGCTCCAGTTCCTCAGGATAACCTGCCCCAGCATGGGTTCCTCATGGTCTGCAAGGAATACCTACTCTGCCACAGAGCACCTCCTTCTCCTTCTCTGACCTTGGTGTTTCCCTGTGCTGTTTCTCACTCTTTTTGTTCTCTTCTTCTCTCCATCTTTTTCTGCCCTTTCCTAAATAGGCTTTCCCAGAGGCACAACCGGTGTGGCTGAGGGGTTCAGCTGTGTCCTGTGGGGGGTGTCCACTGGAGCCAGCCACAACATGTGTGGCGAACATGGGGCAGTCCCTGGTCTCTCCTCTCAGAGGCCACCCCTGCAGCCCCACCCTCGCAAAAACCTTGCCATGGCCACCCAGTACACATGTACACTGTCTTATTTCCTAGCTGTGCAAAGAGGTGCTTGCCATAAGGCCCATTTTGCCATTTTACTGTGTGCTGTGACATTGTGTAACGCAAAGTGACAAAAGCTTCTGATTGGAATGTGGTATAAAACTTGCAGTTTACTAGCATTGAAGATTTGTAACGACGGTCTTCATGTTCTGTTTTCCCAGCCAAGTTCTCCACATCCCGCTCCCACCTTCCAGAAAACATTATGCAAACTCAGAGATTGAACCAGGTCTGAAGATTAAACAGAAAGTAAATATAAATGGAATAAAACAAATACTGTATCTACAGCAATTTAATCATCTAAACAAAGATAACAGCCACATACGTACGGGTATGCATGTGTGTGTGCTTGTGTATATGAAGAAGAAAGGGATGAAGAAAGAAAAAATGGGGAGAGGTTGAGAGCTTGAGGAGACGGAGGAAGGGTAACTTGGAAACTTGCACACTCCTGACGTTATGAGACAATGCAAACAGCCACAGATGCAGTTACTTATAGCAAAAGAAAACACACACATTGGTGCAGACTAAACTAGTATCTCACAGTGGTCACCTGCCTATAACTTACCCAGTCAATCTGTACCACAAAAGATCCCTCCGTTTCTCTGCTGGGGTGCCAACTCTGGAAGGAACATAGAGGTCAAATAAAAAGGATTAAGGGAGTTGCACTGCATTTCAGGCGTGGAAGGCAATTTATGGTGTCAGATCCTGGCTGAAAAAACCAATCTGTTGTGGACAGTGGTGGTTAAAGCATATCAGATTCAATCTGTTGCAACACATCACAGAAAAATCAGCATCTGTTTGAGATTACACCTATAACAAGTACTGTAAAGAAAGGAATTCTGAAGGCAACTGCGGAAACTACAGACTTTAAAACAAGTTCTGAACTCTTGGGACTAGTAATCCTTCCTGTAACAGCCCCTTAATACTTAATGGCCTGAGCTTTACACAAACTATGAGCAATAAAATGCAGTGTATCATGTGGGCAAGGAAGCAGAAAAATCTGCTATTGGGAAAATTCTAAAGGTTAAAATTATATACGCAATGCAAACACATTGTGGCTGCACTGGACCCTGAAGCACAGTGAAGTAAACAGGGAAATGTTTTCACAATTAATTGCTTTTTTGAAACACATTAATCTTTCCACAAGAAGAGGTTTCCAGCCCTCATCTACTTGATTCTAGGAGGTATTTATTTTTCCTAGTTTCCTTTTCAGAACTTCGTTAT
Source organism: Chionis minor (assembly GCA_013398295.1). Taxonomy (NCBI): domain Eukaryota; kingdom Metazoa; phylum Chordata; class Aves; order Charadriiformes; family Chionidae; genus Chionis; species Chionis minor. Next base: position 729,653 of record VZSF01002182.1, read on the forward strand.
TTCTCAAACAGGACTAGAGTAAAAATTACTGATAGGAGGAAATGAGAAAAATACATTTTTGGAGAAAAAGAGGCTATTTTTAGCTGATAAGTTTCAAGAGTGGTACTGCCCTAGAGAAACTTGTCTGACAGTTTCCTACTGAGCCATGATTTGTACTGGGTCACTCAATGTATATGTGAAATAAAACCTCCCCTGTTTTTAGTACTTTTTGTCATACCAAGAGAGATGCAGTGGATCAAGTACAAACTGTTTTAATTCAGTCCTGCAGGTCAGGACAGGGGTGAATTGACTAAGCATTGAGAGCACTATGAATTCTTCTGCTGGAGGAAAAAACAATTTATATGCCTGACAATTTTTGCATTTCATAGCAGTACAGTTGCTACTTGTCTATTTTGCAAGAATACTTACAATCAAAAGAATTGCTTTGTTAAAATACAGTGATGATTCCTTACATCAGGGATTTTTGAGCCTTCAACTATCAACTTCTTAATGAAACCATAACAGAAACACTTTCTGAATACATATGAATAATTTAATTGCTATGTAGTACTTCTACTTGGCAACTGCATTACTGTCTATTGTATAGAACGATCATAGAATACCAGGTTGGAAAGGATCTCAAGGGTCTGGTCCAACCTTTCTCAGCAAGAGCATGGTCTAGACAAGGCCCAGCACCCTGTCCAGCTCGATATTAAAAGTGTCCAATGTTGGGGAATCCACCATTTACTTTGAGAGATTATTCCAATGGCTGATTGTTCTCATTGTGAAAACTTTCCTCTTGTGTCCAATCAGAATCTCCCCAGGATTAATTTATACTCATTATCCCACATCTTTTCCATGCAACTCCCTCTAAAAAGGGAGTCTCCATCTTCTTTGTAGCCACCCTTCAAATTCTGGAACATGGTGATAAGGTCTCCCCTAAGCCTTCTTTTCTCAAGGCTGAACAACCCCAGTTCCCTCAGCCTTTCCTCATATGGCAGGCTTCACAGCCCTTTGATTTCTTTGTGGTCCTTCTCAGGATGCTCTCACACCTGTCCACATCTTGTTTCTATAGTGGGGACCAAAATTGAGCACAGTATTCTGGGTGCAGCCTGATAAGCTGAGTGGAATGGGATAATGACTTGTTTATCTCTGCTGGCGATGCCCTTGTTGATGCAGCTCAGCATCCTGTTGGCTTTCTTTGCTGCAGCAGAACGCTGTTCTCTCATATTGAACTTGGTGTCCACATGGACCTCCAGGTCCCTTTCCACAGAGCTGCTCCCCAGCCGGGTAGATCCCAGCCTGTGCTGCAGTCCTGGCTTACATTTTCCCACGTGCAAGACCTTACACTAGTCCTTGTTGAACTTTGTAAGATTATTGCTAGCCCACTCTTCCAGCCTGTCCTGGTCTTCCTGCAGAGTGGCTCTCCCTTCCAAAGTGTCCACTTTGCCACTTAGCTTGGCATCATCAGCAAACTTCATCAGGGCGCGCTTGAGCCCATCATCCAGATCACTTCTGAAGACACTAAACAGCATTGGGCCAGTATGTGTGCCTGGGGGACACCACTTTTGACAGGTTGCCAGTTTGAAAAGGAGACATTGACTACCACCTGTGTGCGTGACCTGTGTCACAGTTCACCTGTGTGAACTGTGTGCGTCCAGTTCCCCACCCACCGCACAGACCACTTGTCTAGATGGTGACACATCACTTTCTCTGGGAGGAGGCTGTGGGGAACCGCATCGGCTGTGGGAAACTATATGATTTATTCACTTGCCTTAGACTTAATCTGACACCTACTTTTAATGAGAACTGACCATTTCAGCTTTTCTGTTTTTCCTGTCTCTATACCTCTTTTCCCCATATGCAAGGAAAGAAACAAAACTTGTTCATATGTACATGGCATCACATCCTATCCTCAAATGAGGCTAGAGCATGACAGCTATGCTAGTCAAGTCTATGTGCTCCAGTATTTCTTGCTTCGTGTTGCTTATTGGAGAGTTTCCCCATATCATCCTTGTATATCTAGATAAAACAGGTGTGTTTTGCTTCACAAATAATATCTCATCTTTAATTTGACTGTAAACTGTAATAATATTTGAGAATAATGTCCCTTTCCTGTAAAACTGGGCAGTCAACTAAAGCAACTTGTGCTTTAGTTTGTACATTGGAAGCGCTTCATACTGACTACAAGTCTGGAATGGCAAGACCACCAGCTGCAGCAGCCTTCATTGTCAAATTGCGGGAAGAGAATTGTCAGCAGAGGGAAGAATGGAAGAATCGTGTCCATTTAGTTGGGACAAAGTGGGTTTGATAGGACGGCTTAACAGCGATGCACACCTGTAGCGAGTTATTCAAAAGAGTAACCAGAGCAAAAAGGACTGAAGGAAAAAAATAGAATACACAATACCTTATGTCCCAATACAGATGAACAGTTCACAGAAAACTTCTATTTGGGATAACCACAATTGAGCCAGGAGCTTAGAATCAATAATCTGAGAAATCACAGACCATCAGCTTGCCAGGAGTTCCAAAAAAACCTAAGTACCATTTACAGGTATAATTAAAGCTCTATGTAAAATGGTGTCTGGTTTTGACTATATAAAAATTCTTGAATTTAATTTGGGCTGGGGACATTTCAGGATGTAATTGTTTGGCAATTAAAACCACTATTGTGCTAAGTTATTAATCTGAATTTATTGATATAGGTGAAGAATACCTGTTATACTGCTGGCACACCAGCCTTGTAAAATTCTGTTTGCTCGTTTATACATGATAAATATGTTGTTTTGACAAGAAAATAAATTATAAGCAGTTTTTGTGTCAATCAGTATGGTGCAAGTATAAAGGGGGATTTAGGTGGGTGTAGTTGTTACTCATTCATATTATCACTTGGCTTTTATGCCAAGGCTGACATCCTTTCTTTCATGAACATTTCTAGATACATAATGGCTGCAAGTTATTTAAACCCTAATTCTACCCTCATCTTATGTAACATACTGTACCTTGAGCAACACAGCACTTCCTACTTTTGTGCTGGACAACAGGGTTAGTAAGCAGTGACTCAAAAGAAAGCTGTCACCCACTGAGTGATTGTAACCATATAGTGCAGCATTTTATAGCAGTATATTTTCAAAGAGTCAGAGAGAGATGATCATACATGGTCTAACTTCTCCTGGACTGAATATAAGATATTGCTTCTCACCTATTCTTCCGTATTGCTTTAGGCAATCTCCAGCTCTCCTTTTAAAATTTTGCTTTTCAATCGCTAGTGGGATTTCTGATCTTAGCTGAAAAAATTATATCACTCAGAAATTAGCTTGCAGCACAGAATGCCATGAAAAATATAGTGGTTTAAAAGGATAATTAAAAATCTCTGTCTGGGTATTAATTTGTTGTTACCATTTGAAAAATCAGATTAGTTGATCTTCCCCTACACACACCCCCATGCCCCTGAAGGAAGAGGAGAGAAGCAAGTAACTACTGCCTTATCGAAGAATAAATGGCAAGATGATAATAATGAAAGCCAATTTAGCTTATGAATTTTATACACAGTACAAACAAAGTGGGAAATAGATGTGAAACCACACAAAGTCTTCGGGTGATGAATGTGAGTTGGTTTCACCAGGGAACATTATTATCTTGCTAGAAATTAAAAGTATACTCTGAGCCTCAGTAGAAAAACTACTGTACAAATACGAAGATTTACTGAAGGAAAGACAAAGTGATGCTTACCTTTCTAACAGTTTACAGCATTATCTCTCCTTAAAAGCCATAAAGTTTTTCATGGATTTGGACCTGTTCTGAACAAAGTGTGTAGACATACAAAGAATAATCTAAGTGTATCCGGTTCTGGAATATCTCTTTATTTTCAATTTAAACTACAGGACTCTCTCACCTTGAACTTAAAAATACCAATGTACCTTAGATATTCACTCCCTCTACCTGACACATAAGGTAACCTCTTTAATAATCTGGTTGCAGATCTACCTAGTGCAACACAGCATATGATGCCTAGTGACTAGTGTATGTTACCTAGTGTACTAACAGTCACTATTTCTTTCACCGTAAGGACAACCAAAAGTTCTAACTCCTTTTAGTTTTACCATGTTATATAAGAGCCAGATTTCAGGATGTGGACATTTCCACTAAAACCTACCAGAATGTCTGCTAAATCTGGCAGACAGATTATTTTGGGAGCCCTATGAAGTTATTTTAGACAGATTCTTTAGTCTAAACATTCAGTTTAGGTCTCATCCCATCACAAGTTAAAGACTTCTCTTATGCCTGGGAGGTCCCGAAACCACCAACATTCCTCCTGGACAATTTGGGATCTGAGTGGAATTATCTTCAAATGGAGCAGATTAATAAATAACATAGCTAAAGAAAACGTGAAGTTTCAAGAACGTCCCAGTGTTCTGGCTCTCAGGACAACACTGTATCAGCATGTTTGGGAGAGTCTATGAATTTGAGACATCCAAAACTTTGCCTAAAGAGCTGCAGATCCTCATGTAAGTGTTCTAACAGATCAAGTACCTGGGGATATGGTAAATTAAAAAATATGAGGAATTAGATCTTGCCTTAGGAAACACAGAGCCTTCCGTTCAAAGCAGGGAAATCTGGGATGATGCAGCCCTATGTCTCACTCGCACTCCCAGGCTTACTGCTGATGGGACCCTTCCGAGGGTGTCCTTGAAAGGTACCTGCCTAGCTGGCTGTCCCTCCCACTTCCTTGGCTCAGAGTCTTTCCCCACGCGTGGGCCTTTAAAGTCTCTTTGACTATTCCAGCATTCTCGTTTCACAGAAACAGAGGAGAGCAGGTCAGAGAATAACTTTCTAAATGAAATGCATTCTGTTTACGTGTTATACATACATACACACGTGCACGCATGCATAATACACACACACACTGTATCTATAAAACAGACATATAAATAAAATAGCCACCTAATAGTATCTGTCTGCAGTGCAGGTGAAAACAAAGACCCGATTCATACAACAGGATGTACATACCAGTAAGAAGCCTCAGTCTATATGGGGATCCAAGATGATTTCCTTCAAATTTATGAATGTGGGAAATCAGATCCCACGCTCCCGTATAAGGGTGCTTACGTGGAGCCAGACTCGGTGCTACTTCTCTTTTCAACGTCTTTTCCACCTCGCGCCATTAAAATTAAAATTTCTCATTCTTCTGGACAATAAATGCAGGCCACGGGGATCCTCGTTCACAGTTCTGTACCACATATGCTGCCCGTATAACGAATGCTTCCCCTGCTAGTACCCAGCACAGGATGGCTAGGGGGTTGTATACCAACAGGCTGTGTCTGGGGTGGCCCACCTTGGGAACATATTCCTAACCTGGGGAAGTCTGGACGTTGCAGCCCTTCCGAGCACAGCTGCTTTCAGACCACTGGGTTTAGTAGATGCTTATGAGTTCTGTCTTCCATTATTTCCTCAATTTGCTTCATAATTCCTCCATTGTACCCTCCATATTATCCACCAGTAGTGAGTCCACAAGGTAATTATATCCTGGTGAAAAAGAAAAAATAAGTTTTCCTTTTTTTTTTTAACTTTTTTTAATGCAAACTTGGCAGTAATCATATTTTTGAGCACTAAAAAAATTCTCAATCTTGATTTTTAACTTCTATTGTTCCTTCACCAGTTTTTTGCTTTGTGAAATGAAAGGTCCTTTTCTAAGCAAGAAGCTCATCAAATTGGAACATGGGAAACTCTGACTTAATACTAAGAAAAAAATTTTACTGTCAGGGCGGCAAAACACTTAAGTGGATCCTGAAAGTATGTGGGATCTTCATCCCTGGAGATATTCAGAACTTGCCTCCTTGGCACTCCCCCGAACAAATTGCTAAAACTGGGCCTCATTTGTTTCATGAAGAAACATACATTTCTGCCCTCTGAGAGATCCCTACCTGTAATGATCTATTATCTCATAATGGTCTCCTTTTCTTACAAGTATTTAAGGCAGGATGTTATCAAAAGCCCCCTCCCCTCCCCCCTTTTTTTTTTTTAATTCAAGCGTTGCCTGGATTGCCCTAAGTATGTGTTGCAGACAAATAATGCAACAGCACGAGGAACAGAGTTCACCGGCTCTGACTGGAGCGCTGCCTCTTAGCCTGCTTCCAGTACACTGATGGGAGATGTTTTTTGTACTACCTGAAAAAAACATGTTTACGAGTGATATATGGGACTGGAAAAGCGGAAAAAAAAAAAAAATCTGTTGGAGAAATGCATAATGTTCTCAGGAGACCTGTTTCAGGTATTTTAAACCCGAAAAATTACCAGATGAAACCAGGAGAGGGCAACGAGCACACAGAATATTGCTGATAGCTAGAAAGGCCCAAGTTCCTGAATGGTATGGTATTTTCCTCTTTTTAATCAAGGGGTAGATATTTATTTGCCCCATCATTGGCTCTGAAGAAGCTGCATTTCTGAGGTTAAATATCATCACATTGCACCCGGTAGGTCTAAGGGTCTCTCAAAACAAAACAAAGGTTACCACATCAATCTTGCTGAAATAAAAAACAATTCAGAATTGCTGCCGAGAGTTTCCTCTTGGGCTAAATGGAAGAATGTGTTTAACTGGACAAATTCCCAGAATTAATGCCACAGAAATTTGCATTAAAAAAAACAACAATCAGCATTTAGAAGTGGAAAAACCATTGCAGAGATCTGTTCTAAGAAATTGCTTTCACAACAGTCTTCACATGAATGCACTCTCTGAGTTGCTTCTTTCCCAATGCATATTATTTTTATGAAGCCTATTTGGTGCATTTTGATCTCTTTCAGAATGTTTAACTTTTGGTGAACGCTGAAAAATCTATCTGTTCATTAACAAAATGAGGACAGCATTTGTTTGGTTTTCTCAGAAAGAAAACTTGCTGCTATATGTGCTGCTGTAAGGTCCACTGCAGACATAAACAACAATAAATTGTCCTGCTGGATTGAGGCATATAATTTTCTTAATTTTTTTTAACAGGAAACTCCCTTTAAAAAGACAGGGTAACATCTAACTTCAAAGATGCTGTAATACAAAANTGCTTTGGCTGAAACAAAAATAACCTTTTCCAAAAGCAAATGAATAAGGTACCTCATTATTCTCAGGTGTAAACAAGTGCAGGGGTTTAAACCGGAGGTTTTTTATAGCTGAAGTGGAAATATGTTCCATAAAAAAAAATTCTTCAGAAGCTTGAGTCTCGATTTTTTATTTTTCAACCGTAGTAATTTAGGTGGCATGTACTGGATTCTGGTTTTGTCCTAAAGGTATTGGTTTAACATTTTATAACACAATATTTAAAGTCCTGAGGAATTCAGAATACTTTCAGTATCCACGGGAGCAAACAAACACATATTGCCTGCATACCTAATAGTCTAGTGGTTTACCATAGTGAGAAGCTGCACACAACATTTTATGGTCTAACCTCAGTGCTTAGTTTTTTATGGGTTCAAACGAGTTGAGTTTGGGTTTCTCAAGGATATCACTATCTATCATTTAACATATGTAACTTGTTCACTGCTTGGAACATCTTCCCAAAATAATATATTTTAAATGGTTTATGAAAACATAATTTTATGTGATACAAGTAACAACATGACCATTTTCTGTCACAGAAGGTGAATGAACTAACTTTTATATTCTTAAACAGAAAAAACTTGATTATTTATGAGAACAATACTTCTATAATCAGGGTGCTGCCACAGTGAGCAAAATAGAAATGAATGCATATTTATCTCAATGGTATTTGAAAACCTAAAGAGGTAAGAGATGCTCTCTAGATCCTACACAGTCATCGACGATTCCAATGAATGGGAACAAATATTCCAGTAGTCTCATTTTGTTTGCAGGCTTCCTGGGAGAAGTATGTCTCAGTAAGGATTTGATCCCATAGAGCATGGAGGTGCACCAGACAGTCTGGAATGCATAGGACTTGCTGGGACTGCAGAAGTGAGGCAAGACTGACTGGGTCACAATAACCATGATGGAAATTTGTCCTTTTTTCTGGCCTCTGTTTGCTATCTTTTAACTCCAGAAAAAGGAACCTGGGCAGTTCCTTCAGGTACAGGATATAGTTTACCTCATATATTTTAAGACTGGGCAAAAGCTCCAAATCGTGATGTAGGATTGAGTACGTGGAGCTCTGTGGTCCTCTGGTACTAGGACCAGAGGTACTTTTTATGAGCAGTCCCTCCACCCAGTGTGCCTTTTCACTAGAATGTAGATCTTAAACGTAGTTTTATAAACTACAACCATGATCATGTGTTCCAAACATAAATTCTGAGTGGCAAAGGAGATTGAATTTTTTCAAGTGATTCAGTATTCTTTCTGACCCCAGTGTTTAGCAAGCAAAAAAACTATGTAATAAACAAAAAGACTTAACAATTTCTCTTAATTAATGTGTTTAATCACTCCTTGAGAAAAAGGCATCAGACTATCTTCAGGTGCTTGGGTATCAAAACTTCCCAAAATGCTTCTGGGGGGTAAGCAGATCTCCTCCCCCTCACTGGCAATGGTGGTTTTCTCAGTCCTGTAGCACTCCATCATTTGGCATGAAGAATGCAAAGTTAGATAAATACATTTTTAGCACACCAGGTGCTGCATCCAAAACTTCTCCTTTACAGCAACATGCTCCTGTATCACAGGTAGAAAAACCAGTGAAGGACAGTCACATCAAAGACCAGATAATGGTGGGGTGCATTTCAAAAGGTGCTTCAAGGCATGGCCCCGGCCCTGCTTCATGAAGCAAGCGGACAGAAGGAAAAAGTGAGGGACCGTACAAAGGCGAGCGAACAAGAACAGTGAACAAAACTTTGCTTTATTTTTCTTACTTCTCCAGTCACTACTGTTCATGCTTAAAACATGTTCATGCTTGTGTTGGCAGGTGCTATCTTACTACAGTTGCTGTCCTGAATGACAACATCAGTGGAGGTGTTCAATTCAAATTATAAGTAAGGCACAGCTGTTTTTGTTTGGTTTGCTTTGCTTTGCTTTGTTTTGTTATATTTTTGTTTAGTTTGAAGTGAAGAAAAAACTATTGCATCAGCTGACTTTGGGATGTGGTGTGCTCTCTGTCATTTGACCTCTTTAATTCAAAACTGTCTTTCTAAAAAAGGTATCTTCACTCAGTGACTAATTATTACTTTTATGCAGAAATTACTGGGTGAAATTCCATTGCCTGTGTTATCCAGAAGACCAGACTGTATACGTCCTTCTTGGCTTTAAAATTTTGTAAATCCATATTCCAATCCAAATTCTAACACATGTAATCTTACTTACAGATTTCCCCTGAGGTTTCTATAAAAGAATGCTTCATTTTCTTCCTGTCTAACACTGCCGATTAACACTACTCTAACATGCTCTTCCTCAGTGGTGTGTGAAGAACAGTGATAGGAGAGATTTCTATAACGTGCTTTTGAATCCTCCATGATGTAATGCAATCTAAAGTTACTACTTTTTATTGTTTAGTCTTTGGCAAATACTAACCTGTAAGGATGGTACAGTAATGATGGAAAGGCAAATGGTTGCTTGAGAAAAACAGTATCTTGCCCTTTTTAATTAACTCAGGCATTTTCAATTGTGCTCTGCTGCTACTTCCTACCACAGTCAAATTTAAACTTTAATTAACCAAAGTTTCACAACAGGACAGATGTGCTGGGCACTGTTCTAATTTTAATGCAAAGTGAAATGAAAAACCAGAGCTACAGTAAAAAATGTGGAAAATACAGTATTTGAAGGAATTGTCATTCTTTAAAAAATACATCACAGGATATATACTAACATGTTAAATACCCTTCTCTCAGCTGCAAAGTGCCACCCTGGTATAATTCAGCCAGTTTCCATGAGAGTTGTTCACTACAATTGAAAACTTTAAAGGGGATTCCAGACACGCTTATTCCAGACTTTCTTATTCCTTACTCATTTGTCATGGCTCTTTGGAGAAACTCTTTCTGGTTTCCTCAACAACGCTTTACTTCAATGGAGCAGTCACAGTAACCTTCCACCGGGAAAATCAGGAAACCTAGGAGGCCACACACCTCCCTACAGTCCTTTCAGATAGTTGTGCTCGAAGGTGTAATCTGCCATACTGTAACTGGTGAGACAACCCATTCTGCAGAAAAGATCTGCCTATTGTGTTCCCCATAACAAAGCATGGATGGTGATCAGAAATATAAAATCACCTAAAGCTTAGGACTGTGTATATTTGTTTATGATTGTCCGTGTATTTATACAGATCCAGGAGTCTGACTTTGTTCAAGCTATGCAGCAAAATGGTACTTGCACCTAGAAACAATATTATATAGATAGACACATACAGGAAGTTTTGCTAAACAAGAACAAGTACAGAAAGAAATTATCATTGTAAAACTAGACTAAAAGAAAAACAGCTGTGGGTTTAGCTGTAGATTTACTGGGGAAGGTAAGTAAGGTGTTTAATTGTTCCTGGGTTTTCCCCATTTCTTGTCCTCACATCCTGCTCCCATGCCACCACACAGATAACTCGCACAAACCCATCCACTGTGTGAAACCACAGCTTTTCCTAGTTCCTCCAGAGCTACAGAGAAGTTAGTGTTGCACCAGGATCAATACTGTTGTCATTTGTCTCTCCCTCAACCCATTGCCTGTACTGTTGCGGACCCTGTTGGCAGCATCACCCCATCACCTGGCCTGATGCAGTCACGCAGCCCAGACATATACCACAGAGGACAACACAGGTCAGCTGGTGGGACGGAGAAGGGGCTCCACTTTCTCAGAGAAAGGCAGCAGCCACCTCTTCCACTACAGTATTCAGCTGAAATGAGCACAACTGAATGTATACATTTCTGAATAATGTATTTATTTTCATGGAAGTTTGTGTTTGGCTATACGACATCAAATGTTGAGGTAATTTTGAATGCTTTGAAATGACACACATGCAGTGCAGTTTAAGCAAATTACTGTGTTAGGCTTCAACTCAGATAGAATAAACCCAATTAAATCAACCTGACATACCATGACAGTTTCTGAGCTTGCCCTCAAAGATTTGTCTTCAATTAGTAGCTGCTTGAGTCTGTTCACTGTGAGGAGAAAATAGTATTTACCACCAAATTTTATTTCAGCTCATTAAAGCCAAACAAGCACTTTCTGAGTATATCTCTTTTCTTCTACTTTTAGTTGGTAAAGCAAATATTACAGTCATTGCCCTGATATACCTTCAACATCTTTCTATAAACATTCCTTTCAGTCTAACTGCATGACTTAATGTTTTACTTCAAATAATTTCTCCAGTCATCTGAGCAATGAGAAGACCTAATGTGCAACCTGATAATTACCTGTGGATGAAAATATGAATTAGATTAGGAATGTATTTCAAAAAGGATCTACTATAGAGCAGAATAGTAAAAGAGTTCATAATATTGGTATGTAAGACAAAATATTATGATGAAATTTAGCCCAAAGGGAAAACCACCATGGATGTTTTATTTGAGTCAGAACTGCTGTCAACTTTGTTCAATAATACACACAGCTGCATGAGGGCTTTCACATGTTCTAAATGTCGCATCTGTTCAATACAGTATCCTGTATTCAGTGCTGCTCTTCATATTACAGCGGTGGCGAAAAGTAATAGTCAAGCTCAGTGCCCAGCTGTGAGCATCACTGAGCCTGTACATAGGAAGCCATGGTCCATGCCCTGGACAGCTTACAATCTGGCTTGAGAAAGGACATAACAATTGTAAAAAACTGAGAGTAGTAAGGAAGAAAGGTAACAGGACCAAGATTGTGTACTTGGATAGGGTGAAAATACGAACAACAAAAAATTTCTCAATAGGTTTAGCATCCTTTCCATCTTAAAAGGAAGGTAAATAGAGTCAGTTCTTCCCAAGATTTGTTTAATCAGACACTATTTTTTTCAATCTTCTTAGAATAGTTATACTGAATTATGCCTGGAGAAAGAAATGCTCAGCAGCCAAGAAATGCTTGCCAGTTCAGACCATCAGTTTAGGGTTATGAACAGTGGCATGGGGTCTAGCTGGAGGCCTGTAACTAGCAGTGTTTCCCAGGGGTCAGTACGGGTTCCATTCTTCTTCAACATACTCATCAATGACCTGGATGAGGGGACAGAGTGTACCCTCAGCAAGTTTGCTGATGACACAAAACTGGGAGGAGTGGCTGACACACCGGAAGGCTGTGCCATCAATACAGAGAGACCTGGACAGGCTGGAAAGTTCGGCAGAGAGGAACCTAATGAATTTCAACAAAGTCAAGCGTAGGATCCTGCACCTGGGGAGAAATAACCCACTGGTACAGATTAGTGGTTGACCTGCTGGAAAGCAGCTTTGCAGAGAGGGACCTGGGAGTCCTGGTTGACAAGAAATTGATCATGAGGCAGCAATGTGTTCTTGTGGCCAAGAAGACCAATGGTGTCCTGAAGTGCTTTAAAAGAAGCATGGCCAGCAGGTCAAGGGAGGTCATCCTCCCACTCTACTCTGCCCCGACGAGGCCACATCTGGTGTATTGTGTCCAGTTATGGGCTTCCCAGTTCAAGAAAGACAAGGAACTACTGGAGAGAGTTCAGTGGAAGGCTATGAAGATAGTCAAGAGACTGGAACACCTCTTTCGTGCGGAAAGGCTGAGAGACCTGGGTCTGTTTAGCCTGGAGAAGACTGAGGGGGGATCTTATCAATGCTTATAAATATCTAAAGGGAGGATGTCAAGAGGATGGAGACAGACTCTTTTCAGTGGTGAGCAGCAACAGGACAAGGGGCAACGGGCACAAGCTGGAACACAGGAACTTCCATATGAACATGAAGAAAAACTTTACTTTGAAGGTGACAGCACTGGAACAGGCTGCCCAGAGTGCTTGTGGAGTCTCCTTCTCTGGAGACTCCTGGATCCATTCCTGTGCAACCTGCAGTAGGTGAACCTGCTTTGGCAGGGGGGCTGGACTAGATGATCTCTGAAGGTCCCTTCCAACCCCTGACATTCTGTGATTCTGTGAATTTAGGCAAACTCCCATATCTCCACTGTTGTATGTAAGCTGATTTGTTTGTTTTAGGACTGGAAATATACCTGTTTTCATGGAATCATAGAATCATAGAATGGTTTGGGTTGGAAAGGGCCTTCAACCATCATCTAGTTCCAACCCCTCTTTCATGGGCAGGGACATCTTTTAGGTCAGGTTGCTCAAAGCCCCATCCAACTTGACCTTGAACACTTCCAGGGATGGGGCATCCACAGCTTCTCTGGGAAACCTGTTCCAGTGTCTCACCACCCTCATTGTAAAAAATTTCTTCCTTATATCTAATCTGAACCTACCCTCTTCCAATTTAAAACCATTGTCCCTTGTCCTGTCACTACAGGCCTTGGTATAAAGCTTGTCCCCATCTTTTCTGCAGGCCCCTTTAAATACTGAAAGGCCACTATTCCATCTCTGTTCTTAACCTCATTTCTTTTTGAATTCAAACTGCAAACTGTATTTCTAATGTCGTTGATGCTCACCTCTAAAACATTCTCTCTAATGCAAAGATGTGGGGGAGCTTGTTTGTTTTTTACTGTGTATATATTCTTCTGTGAAAACAAAGTAGCAGACAATTAAAATCCTAGTCATAGGGATACAGGAATTCTTCTGCCGGTTCCATATTACCTTCATCATTGTTCGACATTTTCTGCATACATATTTGCATTATATAGAGCATTATTAATTGCTGTTTTAATTGAGCCTTTGTATGCACCTTATCAGTATAACACAGATTTTTTTTCCAGTGTCAAGTAAGAAGATGCATCTCAGGACTTGAAAGTGCGCTCTTCTCTGGTACTTTTCCATCAGGCATTGGCGTTCCACAAAGAAAATTACTTGTCTCTGTGACAGCCATGCAAATTCAGGGATGGTTAGGAAGATGCTATACACTAGATGGAAAAGAACTATCAGATCCAGGTATACAGGAAAGTTAGGAATTATATCTACTTGTAAACTAAGCAACCTGGACATGACGAGTGAGACACTATGAATCTGGAAATCCTTTATGCTATTTTTACAAAGTTAGCTTTGATTTAGAGATCTCAGAATCACACAGAACCACAGAATGTTAGGGGTTGGAAGGGACCTCTGGAGACCATCTGGTCCAACCCCCCAATATCACTGTCTAACTAACTTTGATGAGATGCATAGTAAAATCATGTTCCAAAATTTCTGCCAATGTGTTCTGCTCTTACATTATGTTGGACGGTGTTCCGTTTTGAGAAAGATTTACAAGGACTTCTCCCCTGCGGAAGAGGAAAGCAAAATGACTGATTTGAAATGTTATCCATTCCTGTCCCTTCACACGTAATCTTCTTTATCTCAGGACAGTCTGGTGGATGTCTCAATTCAAAACTAATTGTTTTCTCAAGTCTTCCTCAGCTTGGATTTACTACCTGGGTGGTTTCACTTTTGTGCAAAATACGCAGAAGGGAAGACTCATTTTGGAGCCCTGCCACAACGAAGACATGCCTGCATATAGAACTGTTCAGCCAAACATTTGCTTTTTACGAATTTACTTGGGATTTTCAAGTTTATCATGATAAGCTCTTCTCAATATTCACAAACTTCAATAAAATTAGGCAGTTGCTTTTGAGATGATAGGCAATTGTAGAGCACATGGTTTGCTTAGGAAGACAATTCAGGAGTGAGCTCCCTAAACACAAAAGTGCTGTTTACACATGCACTGTACAAATCTAATCTTAATTTTATTAACCTTGCTTAATGAAACTATCTGGTACCTATCACAGGCATCAATGCACAGATAGTGGGCTCTTTACTTCATGTGTCTTGGATTTCTATTCCTTTGTACATGTCATCAGACAACTTACCAAAATCAAACTAAACATACCTGGTTATATTACTGATGGTACGTTTTGCATACCATTGCAATGAATACTCCAAAGACAATAGTTAGGGAACTGTTTTCATTACAGATGCTGATATGTAAGGAAACAAATAACTTCGGTGAATTTTCAAATCTCTAATTGAACTTGCAGTAGCTGCCTATTTATTTATTTATCTCACTTTCAGAAATCTCACTTGTTACAGAAACATTTGGGAGACCAACAGAAGACAAATGGAAAAGTTAGAAAACAATATTCAGAGGTGAAACACATAATCAATTCAAGAAGGGAGAGGGTTTTTGTTCAATTTTCTCTATGGTCTTTTAAAATCTAGGTTCAAGTAAGAAACCATGTAACTGCATTTTGTGAAACTATTCATATTTAGTTTCACCAACACATCAATAGTCTAAACTTTAAAACCATGGCTATTAAAACTTCATTGCAAAACCCTGATTTGACAAAAAAAAAATCCACTGACATGAGAAGACTTTTGTCTTCAGGTCTTATGCAAGAAAAAAACCCCAGCTATCTCAGGTCCTGTACCTGGTTTTTGGTTTGGTGGGGTTTTTTTTGGGTTGGTTTTGGTTTTTTTTTTTTGCATTATGCTGTCAGATCCTGCAGAGATTGACAACTGTGCTTGATTGCCTTCATTGGGTGTAGATATCTGCAATTTAGTAGCTCCACCCACAGTTTATAAAACAAACTAACTACAAAAGAGTTTTGTAATGCAGATAGATAAAACCAAAATACTAGATAGGGGCCAGGTGGCACTTTGGCTGATACTTTTGAATTTGGGAGATTACCTACTAATAAAATTCTAACCATTTTCATTTAACAAAAATCTATGTGTTCCTTTACAAATTCAGAGCAGAAAAAAGTCTGAAAGTTTACTTTTGCACTTTACTTACGATCATAAGAAGCTGCCTGATTAGAGGCTTCAAAATCAGACCTAAAAATGGTAGCTAAATTTAACTAGAAGATTAACTTCTGTGAAAATAAATTCTTACAGTCTGCTCTGAAGACTACTGATGTCAGAAAAAGTCTACAACCCTGGTCTCTAATTAGGCTGGTTTGTTAAAAAAATCTCATTACAGACCTGAATCTGAAAATACTCAGTGTTCTTAGTTTCTAGTGAAGTTCACATACTGTAAAGAATATCTTAACATTTTAATTCCAACTATTAAGGGGAGTTCATTAGAATTAGGAACCTTTTAATCTAATGCACTAACAAGTAAGTTTCTAAACAAAGATACCTGGACCTGCTATAAAATGTGCTTCGGAAAAATCCACAGTGTTCTAGTGTGCCATAAGATTACCCAGTTTTGAGTATTTGAATGCAAAAAATGACATTATAAGAAAAATTATAAGTAAGATCTGCAAAACAAGATAAATTTGAATAATCTAGTTGCAACTCAGTGTTTATGTGAACAGAAAAATCTGAGTAAATTCTTTGTCAACTCAAGCATGACTCGGATGAGTAAACTGGTTTTTTCTTAGATACAGAAAGCTAAAACTATCCACTACTCTTCAATCTTTTTCTCATAGTGAGTCCTCAATAACCCACCCTTCAATCTCAAAGAAATAAATACCAGCTTCAAAGCTCTGCCTGCTTGGGCCAATCTGGCCCAAATCACAACATATACTTAATACATATTAAGTTTGTCTAGGTTCATGTTAGGAATTTATAAAATTATTTGTATTTCTTGCTTTATATATGTGGCTTTAGCTAAGCATCCCAATTTAACACTAAACAAGAATGCAAATTAGCTATCCTATAAAAACAGGATTGATGATTTTTTTAAAATAATATCAAAAGTAACAAAAACTGTGATTGGTGTAAACTGTCATTTAAAATAACTTCCCCTTTTCTACACTATCACACTTTTTTTCATCCAAGCACTAAACAGTAAGCTTAGAGAACCTGAAAATGTCTCTCTTAGGACATGTACTAAGACACGCCACATTCAGATACTTCGGTTTGTTTGGGGTTTTTTTGTTCTTTTTTTAAAGAACAGGTTAGTCTCTTTCCATTTTTGAGATTCACAACTGCTGTTTAATAGTGGTGTACACATAAGAAGGACTCCCAATGCTACACATGCCACTGAAGACATTTTACCATTTGTAACCTTTGAATGAGGACTGCAACAACTTACCAATTAGATTTAAATATAAAATACCTCCTGATCTCAGGTTTTGAGAAATTACTGCAGTGACTTAGAGATATCTATTTCAACTAGTGTCATTTTCTGGTGAGGGAACATTTAATTTCTCAGTTAATACAGACTGTATTTATTTCTGTAGGTGGCAGAAATCAAAATCCCCAGTGCAGCAAGTACCCAGGCATACCAGTCATTCCAGCCAAAAAAGAAAGAGGTAGGCAAATGCTTAAGTAAAACTAAATTAACTGCGAACCAGTATAAGAACTGGGCTTTACAACAAAGCTGTATTAACCTTATGAGAAGGCTTAATACCGGGGTACTCAACAGTTTTTAGAGCATTTTTAAAGCAATTGCAGTACTTGGCTTGCTTGCAAGGCTTTTAAGGTGTTGCAGAGATTTTCACCTCCATATCTCTGGTCACAGATAGTGGTGGGCTTTCTGATGGTCTAGACAGACCCAAGGTATAAAAACTAGGTATAATTAGGCAATCTGTGAGAAGAGGACAGTAGTTGAGTGGCCACAGGCACCTAATAAGTGAAGGACGTGACTCTAGGGATGCTGATAGTGTTTTTCATGGTTCATGAAAGCTAAAGTAATTGACAAATAAAACTTGTGCTATGGAAAAAAAATGGCAAACAATGTAAATGGCTGATAAATGGGCAAGACTAACCTCAACTATGCTTTCTCCAGTTTCACGAAAAATAGTTACTTAATCAGGAAAAAAACCCCAAAACCTGGCTAGAATCCCACTGTGTGGAAACATTGTCTAATATCACACATTGGGCAACAACCTGCTGTTTGTAACACTAGTAAGATTTAAAGGAAGATTAGAAAGACAGAAACCTCATTCCTTCAATGTTGTATTTTCCCTGTCTTCAACCTTTCCATTTTACTCAGTCGTAGTCACTGATTGTTCCAGGCAAACGCTTAAATGGAGAATAATATTTTTGAAACCCACGATGAGAAAGATCAGAGGGGATGAGCAGTCTGCAAATATGATGAATAAGGGAACCCAAACCCAACTACCTCTGCAGCACGCTGCCCACGCTAGTGCTAACTGGAGCGTCAGGCACACCGCACTTGCGGAAAGACACGGGTTACTGGTTATGGTTAGAGGCCCAGTCCAGCAGATGCCCCCTACCAGCCTGGTGCTGGCCTGCAGTGACAACAAGCCCCCACTTTGCTACCGGGGCTATTCCCCAAGTAAGACGACTTTGGTCTTGTTGGTGCCTACCTGTCCTGTGCTCCTTGGTGTCCCCCAGACTGGGAATTTTTACATTCAGCTGCTGATTTCCCAGTGATTTTAACCCGCTGTGTCGTTTGGGTGACCGCAGGGAGGTGTGGACAGTGCTGAAGTCAGCCCACGAGGCAGCACAGGTCTCCCGAGACCAAGAGCAGAGCAAGGCTGGCCCGGAGAGCAGCCGGTGCCAGGCACTGGTCACAGCCTCTCACCCGACTGGCCACGGGGGCGACTTCGGCACCCAGGATGGCACCGCTGATTTCAGGGTCTGTAAAGACCTACTTTAAAGCTAAGTGCTACTACTACTACTAATTGGAGAGCAGTGTAAACCAGCATTCGCAGTAATGCACCACAGCCACCACGGAGGACCGCGTTTTGCAGGATTTCGATTATTAGG
This sequence comes from Chionis minor, assembly GCA_013398295.1. Classification (NCBI taxonomy): domain Eukaryota; kingdom Metazoa; phylum Chordata; class Aves; order Charadriiformes; family Chionidae; genus Chionis; species Chionis minor. The sequence goes on from VZSF01002182.1 coordinate 748,279, forward strand.
TGCGACTCGTTTGACGGAATATGCAGCTAAATATTAAATTAAACCACAATACAAAAAAAAAAAAATGACAGAACTGTATCAAGAATATCAAATTGCAGTGGCAAGCATCTGGCTGGCCAGTGGCGCGTGGACTGTTAACCCGTCCTGGGGACGCCGGCAGCAGCAGGAAGGTGGCTTGCATCTATCTCAGGAGGGTAAAAACTCTGAGCTGGGGCTGACCGCCTTTGACAGGAATCACTTAAGAAATATCCTCACCACCAAACTTTTGGTGAAGGAGAACTTTTGTGTATTCTCCTCCATTCCTTTGCAAGGATTCATAAGCAAACAGCTCTTGGAAAAATACACCCAAAAGGAGTTTTGGCTGAAATCCACAGACCTTAATTCGTTTGCCTCGCTGGGTGATTGGACTTATCAAAACAGGGTGTTGATGAACTCTTGTAAAAGCAGGAAGGGAGGGAGAGGCTTTCAGGCCACAGCCTGCTCCTCTCCTCCAGCACGGTTTTGGGGAGACGCTGTCCGAGCCAGGTTTATTTGTTCTGGTGACGGGGCTAAGCCTCTCCCATGTGAAATTTCACTTTTCAATGAAAACTTACTCTGGGAGGAGCACCGCCAGTATATTTCTCGTGTGACTCATACGCGCAGAACCCAAAAGTCAATAGTCTAGAGTTTATTTGATGGAGGTTTTCTCCTAATTAAGAGGTCATTAAGGGGATCCGACTGTTACTCAGCGCTGAGACGAAGGTCCCCAGCAGCTGCTCCAGCCCGGGAGATGTGCCGGCCAGCACATTTTCCAGAAACATGTTTCCTCTCTCGCTAGCGGCCCCTTCCCCCTCCCCGCCACCCCGTTTCTAGTCTCTCCAGCGCTGATGAGCTAATAGCATTTTTCCTTTGCATACTTTGGCGCTGCCCCACGGCATAACTCTGGCAGCCTACGTGTGTCTGAGCGCGCCCGCCCGCCCGCCGCAGGCCCGGCTCGGCTGGGCTCGGGGCGCGGGGGGAGGCAGGGATGGAGGGGAGGGAGGGATGGAGGCAGGGAGGGAGGCAGGAATGGATGGAGGGAGGATGGGGAGCCCCCGCCGCCGCGCCGGCCCTCGCCGCCCCGTCCTCCCCGTCTCCCC
>VZSF01002182.1:750473-831299 GCA_013398295.1 Chionis minor
GTCCCGTCCCGTCCCGTCCCTTCCCTCCCCTCCCGCCGGCCCCGGCCCCGCCGCGCCGCCCCGCTCGCTCCCCCTCACGCCGGTGCCAGCGCGGCGCCTCCCGCGGGATGCGGTGCGGGGGTCGGCGGCCCCGCCAGCCCCTCGCTCGGGGCAGAACCTGACCGGGCGGGGGGTTTGCACGGCTCCCGAACCCCTCGGGAAGCCCCCCGGGCGCCTGTCCGCGGGGGTGGGGCGGGCGGGGAGTGGGGGTGGGCGTCGAGCTGCGGGGCGCAGGGCGGGAAGCCCGTGGCGGGGGTCCGGGCGTCGTGCGGGCGGTGCGGTGCGGTGTGGTGCGGTCTTTGGGAAAAGCCGAAGGGCCTGAGCAAAAGGGAGGGCGAGCTTAATGGGGGGCAGGGGTCCGTCGCAGAAGGACGGCTCCTCACGGTTGGGATGGAAGCCAAGTGTTTGCAGACGTGTCCTGGGTTGATCTTGCTGTTATGTGGTTGGTTTGATGAACTGCAGGTCTCCCTGACTTAGTCCCGGATCCCTATTACATCCAGGCGTCCACGTATGTCCAGAGGATGTCCATGTATAACTTGAGGTGTGCTGCCGAGGAGAACTGTCTGGCGAGGTAGGCATCACCCCCGGCTTTCCCCTCTTCGCTGTGGGTTCTGGGGCTCCTGCGCCTGCTGCAGAGCAGACACGGTGACGAGTGGGGAGAAGTGAGGCTGGAGGGTCCCAGGGCACATAGCCCAGTCTGTCACATTCCCCTGAGCCTGCCACAGATGGCAGGGTGTGCATGTAAGAACACAATACCGCCATATTAGAGGGACAAGCTACACATGCTTTGAAGAACCTGCATTTCGTGAAGAGTTAGTATTGCACATTTCTGTTTTCAGGCTCATTTGAACACATCTTGAATTTCGCAAAATAGAGGCACCTAAAAAACCCACTTGAATCTGGTGATTTTCATCTCCCTCGTCTAATCCAACCAGGTTGTGTTCTACTCCATTATAAAAAAAAAACCAAAAAGAACCCCCAAAAAAACCACCCAACCAAAAACCTATTTGTAACCAGCACAAGTTACTATTGAAATTATAACGTGCTGATTGTTTCTGGGCCTGTGCCTTGTAATGTCTCCTAAGACTGAAATCTCCCTGAAAAGTGTTTCAAAGTCTTTTAACGGGTTGAAATAACAGCTTTGCTATGAAGTTAGGTCCTGTCCAGTTGGCAAAGAGGGATTTTTCCTGTTTTGTTTGGAAAGAAATGAACACGGCTGTTTTTAACCATTTTAACTTGCTTGATACCTTATCATGCAAAACAGATTTATTTATTTACCAACATCATTAATTGATGTCAGACTGTTTCCAGGGTCATGCTCTTTCTTCACTTGCTGGAAAAAAGAAAACATGGCATAAGAAGCAGTATTTTTTATGCTGACTTTACAGTGAAGACTAATTGAAATGTTCTTGCTGGCTATCAATTGATTAAAATATTCCAGTATTTAAAAGACTGTAGATAATAGCTATGTGAAATAGGAAAATACAGCCTGACACATATATTTGCTCATTTTTTTACAGCAGAAACAAATGTTTGTTGTGTGATCTTGTACACAGTGAGTTATTTGGGTTAACAGCAACAAATGAAACTGTATTTTTGGTACCAGAGTAATTTTACAGTGAAGTGATCTGCTTCAGAAGCGGAGGCAGAGAGTCAGTGGTCAAACTCCTGTTTAGATAATTAGAAGCAGATCTAAATCTTACTCAGGGCTTGGTCTGACACCAGGCACTTCTGAGTACACTGTGTGGAATTCTTATGCATCTCCAATGTGTGAGCGAGCTTTAAGGGGGCTGAAAAGATCTGTGCTGTCAGTTATTTCTGAGACAATGTGTGTTTTTTGAAGTGTTTCTTGCATATACTTACGGCTGTTTTTTGCATTATTACAGTTCGGCTTATCGAGCAGACGTTAGAGACTATGACAATCGGGTGCTCCTGAGATTCCCCCAAAGAGTGAAAAATCAAGGCACGTCAGATTTCCTGCCCAGCAGACCCCGTTATTCATGGGAGTGGCACAGCTGTCACCAGTGAGTGAAGTGCTCAGTATGGTACCTTCTAATTAGCTTTTTCACTAACAAATTGTCACTTACAAGGTGACATTTTCTAAAACTGCAGTGACGTGGGAGGAAGTCATGGGGAAACTTTAGTGTCTGATTAATTTTATGGTAGAGGTCGTTACTCTTTAGCCACATGAAACCAAAATGGATACAAAGCTTATCTAAAGTATAAAACTCTTACAAGTATAAATTCATTATAAATACAAGTCTCAAATCAGTTTTGACAGTGGCACCTTCTCCCTTTGAGTATATTTTACATAGATTATAGTCCAGTTAAATTTCAGTGGAACCAGTAAGTGAAAGTCCCAATTGTGTTATAACTGTGGAAAACCTAAAATGTCAATTTACTAGCATGTTCCCTACAATATGTCATTGCAAACATTGACCCATACTTCTTGACCTGAATTTCATGGGTTAATTCTTGACAAGGAATGGTCTGGTTCATATGGAAATGAGAAGATAGTTGACTGATCCCATTGTCAATATCTTTATCATATCATGATACTTTCACGTAGCAGTATTGCTCTAGAAATAGCATATTTGCTGGAAACATGGCAATGCAAACATGTAGAACATTTTCAACTTTTTGGGAGCAGATAACACTGCAAACTTGTACATTTTCAGAAAATTCACATGCAACGGTTTGAAGGTTTGTTCCGATTTTTACTATTTCATAGCACGACCAATTGTAAAATACTAGAAAGCTTACCTTACTTCCACCTTACTCAAAATACAATTCTGCTGTTACGGGTACATAACTGTACCCATACAAACCCATCTGGGTACATAACTTAATATTATGCTATGAAAATAATACATAATGTGGCCTTGATCTAAAGGCCCCTGGAGTCAATAAAGTATTTCTGTCTAGCTTTAGAGGCTTTATGCTTTGAATGAAAAGTCAGTACATTAGGACAAATTCTTTCAAAAAAAGACTGATATTGCTAGTTTATAAATCTTGTAAGGATCAAAAAGTTAAAACTAAATGAAACCAAACAAAAAAAGCCTCCATAAATGCTTTAGTTAACCCCCACCCCTAAAAAACCCACCACCACCACTGAAAAAAGCCCAGTCCTGGTGCTTACAAACTTGATAAATGGATGAAATGGCTGGAGAGTAATTGAAATCTTCCATTTGTAGAAAAGCAGTTTCTTACTCTGCCACAACAGCCCAGCTATCACTATCCAGATGCAAAGTGTCTCTGATGTTGATTCAGTTCTTGGACAGATTATACATTGCCTACAAAAAAAATGTATTTCTTGTGATCATTTCCATGACAGTGAAACAAGCTCATTTGGAAATGAACTGTAACTGCCAATTGGTTTGGCTAGTCATCAGACTGCAGTGTTAGTCATCATCATCTGGCGTTAGTATGGCTGACATGCATGCTTGCGAGACTTGTGTGCTCCTCTTCATTTTAGCAATATGTTTGAATTCTGTTTAATTACATATTTTTCATATACCTCTTGAGCTGAAAGCATTCATAACTAGCAGCAGCTAAAAGCTGCACAGACGAAGCGCAGGTAGATAGTAGAAGTTTAGTTTTCCACTTGTTTGGAAAAAGTGAAATTACAAGAACAATAGGTATTGAAGCCCGCAGTAAGAGCTAGAACTCAGTTTGTGTGAGAGGAAGAAAAATACATCACTCTTCACAGATCAAAAGCATACACTTTTGAAATGGAGACTACATTAAGTATAGTCTACAAAAAATTGTTGACAGTGGAAGAGAGCTGCATGACCAGTACACAGAAGCTGATTTCTTTATGCACGTTTTGTTTCTTCTAATGTTATGAGTGTGTTACATGGATTGAGGGCCATGGAAATGTGAAAGTAAGTTGTTGGGGCTTTGTTAGCGAGTAGCAAACTTTCCTGGAATTTATAGTATGTAAGGTAAGCATTCCTAGCAAAACTCTGGCTAAAGGCAGTTATAAGATGTACAATTCAAATGTGAACTACTTAATACTTGCTATTGTTACTGGAAAAGAGCTGAAACAGGAAATTTTGCAAAAAAATTGCTGCTATGGAGTCTTTCCCTTAAGAAATTAAAATGTATTATTTATAGAGGATGGCATTTTTATGGTAATTGAAAATTAGAATAATGACAATAATACTTAATTGAATAATTAGTAATAGGAAAGTTTACTAACACACAAGTTCTGTGTAGTAAACAAAATCTGGCCAGATCTAACAGAAGGTAGGTCAATTACAAATACATTAAAATGTTATTGACGAGATCTGATCCATCTTTAATAATCTGTCTGTGTTTTAACAGACATTATCACAGCATGGATGAATTCAGCCACTATGACTTGTTGGATGCAAGCTCACACAGAAAAGTTGCTGAAGGACACAAAGCAAGTTTCTGTCTTGAAGATACCTCCTGTGATTACGGATATTATAGACGGTATGCGTGCACAGCGCATACGCAGGTAAGAGTTGGTTCAGAGATGACCCAAGGTTCTTTCCCCCCCTGTAAAGTACCTTTGGATATTTTTTCTGCCAATCATCTGATGCCCTAAATAGCTCTGAAATTCTCCATCATAGACGCCAGGATTGCAACTTGAAAACTTACAGTTCACCCAGATGCTGCTAGATGTGGGCATCTCGTTAAGAAGCAGGGGCGCTCATTAGCCTAGCATCACTGGTAAATTAATGATATGAAAACACACCGCAAGTTCTTGTGGTTGCGGGACTGGCCAAGCGAGCTGAAGGGAACTCAAGACAGAGTAAATAAAGAAGTCATTTCCAGTGTTCATTCTCCACAAACTGCTTGGTGGTGTCCTTGGCTGGTCCCAGTGTTCATACCTAGTATTTTCTCCCTCGCAGAGCATGAGGCTGCAAGGTACTGAATTCCTGCGATACCTACAGCTACCGGCTGGCAGTACAGCACAAAAAACAAAGCATAGTTTTATGCGTGTATAGAAGGCTTTTAAAAGAGAATGGCAGCCCTGTGAATGTTGTGATGGGTCAGATACAGATGTAAAAGCAAGTTGTTAGGGCTTACTCAGGGAATAGATAAAAAGTGTAATGCACCATTATGGTATTACAGAAATCCAATGTAGGCTCCTGCCATGAATATTACATAGAGTTCTGGTGACCACCTCTCAAAACTGCTACAGAGAACCTTAAAAAAACAAATCAACCAACGCCGGGAGAACAAGGAAGATTGTCAGTGTAGTATAGCGACCACACTGAGGGATTTCACAAACTATTCCATTTGGAAAACCAGAAATAATACCAGATCTTGACTGGTCCTGGATGTAAAGAGGGAATTGCTGATATTCACTGTGTCTCACAGTACAAGAATTTAAGGATATCCAAAAGAACTGTCAGACAACATCTTTAAAACGGAGAGGACTGGTCTTTTGACACATGAATAAAGTATTACATTCCTTGCCATAGGAAGTTACAGAGATCAAAAATATCTACATGTGTTCAGAAAAATATAGACAAAGTAATGGAGGCTATTAAATGTAAAAAACTGATGGTACCCCATGTCTTAAGTGCCTGGTGGAAGGAATTTGCCTGGGTAAAGGGCATTACATATCTCATTTCTTACGTTCTTTTCTCCTCGAGCATCTGCGGCTGACCACTGTCAGAGATATGACACTGAGCTTGATGGATCTGTGGTTTAACTCAATGTGGCCATACTTACACATAAACATGCATCCCTTGTTCTGCAGTTTTTAATCTAGGAGGTAGTTATTTTATCACAAAGAAATGACAGCTATGCTTCACTGGCTGACGTCTCCACATCTGACTGTTAAATATAATGAATGATCTGCAATATATAAAGGCTTTGAAGAGGTTTTATAAGTATCTTTTCTCTTTCTGTAGGCTATGACATCTAACTAAGCAATGTACATATTTTACAGCTGGAGTATTTGTGTCACTAGAGTCACGGCTGCGTCAGCGTTTCCACTGAAAGCCCATATTTCAGGGGTCTGTAATTGAACTGTAAAACTTTCCTCCAGCCTCAGACTTGGCACATACATGAGAGAGTCTGAGCTGTTCACCAGCTAGGTCAAGAGGGAATTCCTGCAGGACTTGGGTTTTGTGCACTCACTGTGTGTTACCAGAACAGATCAGCTTTGCCTAGAGCAATCTGTATGGGCCACGGTTTCAGACACCGGATCTGAACCGTTGATGCATTCATATATGGAGATTCTTACTAATGTTCATAACAGCAAAGATGTCTTCAGGAAAGGTTATTCTGGAAGAAAGCCTACGTTTTCAGTTCTTTCAGATTCTTGTGTCACTATTTGCCTGGAGAAACACCATTTCCGTGCAAAACTCAATGTGAAAATGGCCCTGGACTCTGCTATTTGAAGATGGCACTTCGGCAGAGTTAATCCATAACAAAAAAATTGCATCATTCCTAAGGGTAGAGAAAGGTTCCAACATGGCGGTCAAACTTGTACTCAAGGACCTCAGAAGCTGCTTGCTTGAGATGTGCAGATATTTAGGTCCAGTCTTTGGTCAGTTTTGATTTCATTCTCACCTTCTGTAAAGACCAGTGAGTAATAGCATCATCAATATTTACATAAAAGGAGTACTGTAGCAAGTGATAATAAAATACAGATAAAATACAAATATCTCACAGGTGAACATCTATCAAGAATATACGTGTTTCTTATGCAGTAGTAATACAGTATTGTCTATAGAAGTGATGTGTTAGACTTAACGTGTTCTAGTTTAGATACTCACATAAGATGCCACGAAAAAATAAGTAGTTTTCTTAGTGAAATGTGCAGGTTAAGTGAACTTCAGTCTGAGTGTCCCTAATGTCTAGACTGTTACTATTCCTAATAATTTTTTGACATCCATCTTAACTTCGTTTTTAAGGGACTGAGCCCCGGCTGCTACGACACTTACAATGCTGATATAGATTGCCAGTGGATTGATATCACAGATGTAAAACCTGGAAACTACATTCTGAAGGTAAGGTTCCTGGGAGTGGGGAGGTTTGGGTTTTCTTTTGCTGTTTTTTAAAGAGGCGAGGCAAATCATACGCATACATCCTTTTGAATGTAAGTTAGCAACTCGGTCCTGGAAGTAGGTAACACTGTGCTTTCTCCCCTTAAGGTGAGCGTAAACCCCAGCTATTTGGTGCCTGAATCCGATTACTCCAACAATATAGTACGCTGCGATATACGCTATACGGGCCACCATGCATATGCCTCTGGCTGTACAATTTCGCCGTAAGTACATTCCTTTGTCTTTGAAGCTGTTTTATATTCATCGTACTAAAGCTGACAAACAGATTTATAAAGCGTGGAGATTTAATGTATAGTGAAAAAATAACTCCCACCGTTAATTCTAGTGATAGTGATTTCTTCAGTATGTTGTTTCTTGTGCTTCAGGATCTAGTGTGTTAATTCAAAGTTCAGATGGTACTAGTCAGAGGTCTTTTTTGCCAGGAATGATGGGAACTGTTGCTTTGCTGTTGATAACTGCATAGGGTTCAAATCCTGACCTCTGGTAATTCGTTTATTTCCATAAGGCTAGCGCTGATTTTTAAAAATTGTTTAGTCTTGAAAAACAGTCACAAGTGAGAATTTTGCTCTTGCACGTGTGCCATCGGGATATGTATCACTTTCAAAATTGCTGCCACTGTCTGGGCTGCTGGATAATGACCTCTGGCTCGTGCCTTCTTTGTATACGCCCTAAAACCTTTCTGTGCACATTCAATACCCATTTATAGCATCCACACAGAACCGTTGAGCTGCTGCGGAGCTCTCAAAACACTCTGCAGAATCCCACACACGTATGTTACTTTGATAGTGCTGACACGGCAGCCATCCTCCCTGAAACAGTTCTTCCAGACACACTCATTTTAGAGTTTAGTTCCTCAAAAGTTTAAACAATGCCACAACTATGCCTTTTTTTTTTTTTGTGTGTCCTCCAAAAAGTCAATTTAATTGGCGTTCTCATGGTAGATCTACTGTAGCTTTGTGTCTGTGAAACACACACACACACACAACAATCAGTCTTCTGTAACACACAGGTAAGCAGTTCTCAGGATAAGATATTAGTTGCTCGTACAAAATATTTATCAAGTGGTTTCACTGGGATTGCGTAATACAAGTGAGTATTAACACTGTATAGAGTGTTCCTGTGAGATCCGTTCCAGAGCAGTAAATGAAAAGTAAAATAAATGACCAGTATAGCCTGCTATAAAAGCATCAATCAAACAAACATACTGAATGAATGTGACTATTGCTTAATTAGCCTTTAAAATATACATTCCTTAATTTGTGTTAGGAAGCCAGTAATTAAATGAGGCTAGAATGAGAAACATTTTTTCACGTCAGTGTGGAGATTCGTATTTATAATCACACTTTGGTCCTAAATGTGACAAGTTAAATGCCTTCGGCAGAATCCTCTTATTTGTTCTCGCTGTGCGGTTAGTCAGACTTGCAGGGAACAGAGGAAAAAGAACAGGCATCCTGCAGGTCATGAACGATTATTTTTGGCAGACCTGTGGCAGTAGCTTTTAAAGCATTTCACTGTAACAGGACTGACTAATTGGTACTTCTAGGACCACTGTTTCTGCTCACATTCACATGGAAGGGAAATCTATGCTTCACGCCTTTAACTTCCACTCTCCCCATTTTGCCTCTGTAAATGTTACTGAGTAAATACATTCATGCAGGGTGAAGAAACGAAATTTCTGTTATTGTTTGTTGACCTGCGCCTTCAAGCTGACAAAAGGGTATTTAGCAGATACACTTTTTGTATCTGCTTGGTCATCTGCATAACGTCGTTTCTTTTCTTTTGACAGATACTGAGAAAGATGCAAGAAAATGGATGAGACGGTGCCAAATGTTTTGAACTGAAGTATCATTATATAAACTTCAATAGGATGTAAACACTATAGAAACAAAACTACAGAACATACACACATACACCCACACACCTTATGTGATTTTGAAGCACTTCGGCTGCTTCCCAGCCAAATCTGTAACTGGATTTTAAGCATTTAAATTGGCATTACTTTTTTTAGTATTGAAATGTGTGGAACTGGTGATTCATGCACAGATACTTTAAATTTTGAAAATCTAACTAATTCATAAAAAAACCGAGCATTTCTTCATTCCTGAAAATTTGGAGTTTAGGTGATAATAGACTTCAGTGGGAATATTACTGGTGAATGAGTTGAACGTATTTTAAAAGGTAGAAAAAATGATAAAAAATTAATTAAATAAAATGCAATAGAAAGTACTAATGTCGGCTATCTCGGAAAATACCAGAATGAAAAGCAGCTTAAGAGTAATGCTACAGTACCATTAAAATAAAACTTGCTAGGACACATTGATATGAATGAGCAAAGTATGTTCAGTTTTCAAGGAATATTAACATATAGCAGAGAAATACATATATATATATATATATATCAGTTATACCCCTGCAAGAAAAGTTATGTTTACATTTTTAATACATTAGAAAATTTTCCATTTTCTTAAGTAATAAACAGATGGGGTTTTGAAAGAAACCTTTCATCTGCGGAAATTAATTAAAGACCTTATCCACCTTTCTATGTTCAAGAGATTTTTCAAGGTGGGGCTTTTAAAAGACTTCTGCAAACTTAATGTGGATAAAACCTGTCAAGAAAAGGGCTCTTGGAGACCATGAAGAGTCCCTGATGTAGTCATCTGTGAAAAACATCCAACTTTAACAGGTTAACCATCAAAATAATACAGGCAATTAACTCAGGTGGCATCACAAACAGAAGTAGGTCAGAATCTCTAGCAAAATATTTTTATCGTGAAAAAGCCTACTACCTGCTTCCCCCTTAAGTACTGTATTTGACTTTAAAAATGTATATCTCAGTATTAAACAATGAGGGTGAAAATATACTATATATAGAGGGAGAACAAAAGTCAATGTATTTAACATCCTACTTTAGGCTGTTCAGGAACCAAACACAACATTGTTAAGGGGAAAAACTTCCAGCCCAAATTAAAAGTTTTTTTGCTGAACTGCCTAACTGGTGCTGGGTACACTACTCCTCCTCCCATCCCCAAATTATTTTGCTTTTGCAGTGCACCCTGCTGTAAGCTACAGTAGCTGTGATTTTGTTTTTAAACTGTGAAATAACATATCACAAGGGGATCTGGTGGTTTTTTTCAGATTTCTGATCATGTAAAATGAAGGATCTACTTTTGAAACAAAGGGACCTATAAATATTGATCGGTATTGGTTAAGTTTATTCATCAGTTTGAAACACCTAATGAAACATGGAAAGCTCAGTATCTTTTTAAAAAAAATTGAAAAATACATGTGTTAGTATAGTTAAATTAAAAATCTGAGGAGTATGGAGAGGTTTTATTATCACTATTGAGAATACTTCAGGCAGTATTTGGAATTGTATTGCACAATAGAACCTTTTGGATTAAATTGGGAAGTTTTATGAATTATTACAATATCCTTTAAGGATCAACTTGTTCTTTACTACTACTACTACTACTACTACAACAACATATATTTAAGCTTATTTCACGATTACAAAGTATTTCCACCTTAATCATAACTTGGTTACAAATTTGCACAACTAGTTATGTGTACTTAAAAAGCCTCTAAGAACCAGCAACCCAGTGATTACTACCCAACACAGGGAGTGGGTGCAGAAGGAATACCATTTGTATCTGCAGGTCTCTTTTTGTTTGCTGAGGGATCCACTTTAGCAGTCACTCACCAGTATGGGCAACGAACAGAAGCAAAATTTGGAAACTTGATCTACGAGAAAGCCATTTCTTACATAACGTCTGCAAAAATGAGGGTCTGTTTAAAGTCTCGGCTTCTGAAATCTCAGCCCAAAGAGTTTTTTAAGATTAAGAGGTGTCAAGGGATGCAAGTGCATTCACCTTTCTGCAGACTTAGGTCAAAATTGGGGTGGAAGTCCTGGTAGCAGCTTGGACGATGGACACAAAAGCTACTGTACTGGAAGCTAGGCTGTGGGCACGGGCTGCTTCCTGGTGAGAGGTTGTGTGCTCGTACCTCATTGTGCCTGATGCTGAATGTGGGATAAGAGAGCACTAACTGGACACAGAGCAGCCACAGAAACTGAGTTTATCCCTCGGCTTACGAGCCAGTAACCTGCTCACTTGTCTATACCCAAACTAGTTGCAGAACTCCACTGAAGTCAGCAAGGAGCTAGAGGACCTTGAGCATCTGTGCAGGTGGAGCGAGTTGGACTTAGTCCTTTCCGTGGGAATGGCCTGGTTTGGAAAGGTGTTGAACGCCATAACTTTGAATATTGGGGATATTGTAGCTACAAAAATGTAGCTTTTTTTTTTTCCGTAGCAAAATATTGTATTTGTTTTGAAATGTGTTTTGAGCAACAAGACAGTGGTGTACAATAGCACAAAAATTGCCTAAGATAACATGGACAGACTCTTTAGAAAAAAAAGGGATTTTAGGATTAAAAAAAATGAAGGAATGTGACTTTAACTTCCCCTGTTTAACTATAGTAAATCACAACGTAGTAGAAGAGTTTATTATATAGCATGTGTAGAAGTAGTTCCAAATAGGGGAGTGCCAACCAGTATTTTCAGTATCTTGGCTCTGCAGTTTTGACCCAGACACCTTAACTTACTTTTTTCATACTGGACTGTATTTATGGGATTACGTGCATTTTTGTTGAAAAACATTTATAAAAACTGTTTCGATAAAAGCTTATTTTGTACAGCAAATTATATATTGGAGTCCTTCTTACCAGACCTTGGGTTTATTCCCGTCAACTTTGAAAGGCAAGTTGCCATTGGTCTCAGTGGGAACAAAATCAGATTTAGAGAATTCTAGTATGAATTTGCTGTCTTGCAGTCTCAAATCTCCCTTAAAAAGCCAAATTGTAAAAATGTGTGTGAAGCAATTACCTCCCACATTTCAGATCTTTAGATAAAAATTGCACATAAGGAACATATCGTATGTCAGGCTCATTACAGGAGGAGTTTGTTATATGTTTTTTTTAATCCTGAAATACATTCGGTATTTGCATATTTCTAGACAAAAGTGTAACAAAAATGACAGCTTGGTCACCAATGGAACCAACATATTGTGTAGATGATGTTTTTGTGTTAGTAAAAGTCTACTCATTTTCTCTCTGCTCCAAAGTTTACTATGCAGCATTGAATGAGTGCAGACACCAAATGCACCTTGCTACAGTCATTCATGCATTGTTTGCAGCGTGCTCATTCAAAACCAGCAGGGTGAATTTCATAAATGAGACATTGAAAGGTGGTTTATCCTGTGTCTCACATTTATGCCTCTAAGGCATTTTCGTTTTCTCCAAATCCTGAAAGGTGCTGAAAGATTTTAACTTGAATTAAAACCAAAGAGTATGTTATTGGGAGGTTTTTATTATGCAACTAAATGCTACAGATACAGTGAAATGCCACTTGTTTTTGCAACTTTTTTGAAGGTTTTTCATTATTTCCTTCACTTTTCTTCCAAGAGTCTTAATTTCAGTAACTTTGCATCTTTATCTGAGGAGCTCTAATTTATAATATTCAGGCACTAGCTTTGTATTCTTCATTGCACTTTCATATTCTTGTGTTACATGCCCGTATTATGGTTGCAAGTTTATGTGAAAATGACTTGAATAAAATGTTTCAAGTGTTCTACTTGTCGAAGTATTGAACTTAATATATAGGCCAGATGCATCTCACAATGAGAAAGCTTCAATTAAAGTTGTTATATCTGTATGAAAATGAGGGAGATTCTATCATGCTGACATGGTCACAGAAAAAAAATGTCACTAGAAGTTAGAAACAAGAAAAAGTTGCAAGGCATGATAAATTACCTCTCACACTACAGAAAGGCTTAACGTGAAGGAATGACAAAATGAGGTAGGGTTCATCTGGATACAAGATTTCGTGACTGTATTGGCTGTCTCTGTAGGAACAGGAACTTAGAAACCACTTCCAGAATTTCTGCTCCAAAAAGTTTTTTTGGAGTGAAGTTCACTTCCATGGAAAAAACATTTGAGCAGGCCATGGTAGGAAGCCTACGTACTCTAGAAAATTGGCTAACACATTTGACACTCAGTTACTCCAAAGACACTTTATCCTTTGTCATTTACATTGTCCAAGTACAAACCAACGTTCTGCTGCCACTTCAATCTATATGCGAAACTGATCGAACAGGCTGAATTGTGAAGCATCTCTTGTCCCTTCACTGGGGAAATTAATACAGAAAAGCATAGTTAAAAACATGGCTCACTCTAGTAAGAGGTTGTCGAACACTTAAATACAAACTAATGGCACTCTTGGCTTTGAGTAAATGGAGACAAAATATCTTTTAAAATTCATAAAATAAATATAGAATTATTTCAGATATAAAAAAATGTTGTGATGATGTTTCTACAATTTATATAAAGCAAAAGCGTTCCTATACTATTACATATTAGAGCTAAGAGCTTCAAATTGAGTATTCCTGCAAGCGCTGTCCCTACAGTGTGGAACTCGTGGATCAGAATCCATTAAAATACAAAAATGCAGTCAAAAATCCACACAATTATTGCAGAAAGCATATTCAAATTTATTGAAAATGAAGATCTCCTAGTTTCTAAGTATATTCTACCTGCTATTCTACTACCGTATTTTCACATTACATCACCTGCCTAGTATCATAAAATGATCTATCACCAGTCTACAATTAGAAAGCAGTCCAATACTTTCGGTTAATAAAGTATTGCTGTAACTGAATTTTCATTCAAGCCATATTCCTCCTCATCTAATCAGTCCATAAAAACTGCTGAGAGAAATATTTATGCCTGCTCAGAAATCTTCAAACTGTTGGTATCAATAGTACACCTTTTTTTTTTTTTTTAAAAAAATCGCATTTAATCCAATATTGACTCTCTGAAAAGATACTGAAAAATCTGAGGTTGTTTTGTCAGTAAATGTGAAGTGAAAAAATTGTGCACCTGAACCAGTCTAGTAGTATGTGACAGTATGTACCCTGACTGAGAACATTTCCTCTATGGTGTATTACTGAACTGGAGAGCATGGTTCCCAAGGTTTTTTAAATATAATAATCACAGAATGAAATAACTTTCCATATCATTACAAAAATAAATTTGTAATACTGTGAAAGGTTTCTGTCTAAACAGCATTACAGATACAAGTTATGTTAAAATCATGCGTATACTGAAAATGTTATGTTGTTATAATGAGTAGAAAATGTTCTGAACTTTATCAACAACCTCCAGGCAAGTTCATTGGCTTTATCAGTTCCCCAAAAATTGGCCAGTTGCACATAAAAAATATTATCAAGTCTCAGCCATCACTACTCATTTGTATAGTGCATTAAGGCTGTGATCCAGGTGAGTCACTAAGCACCAGCTAAAAGTAGTAGTAACCCATTAAAACATGAAGCAATGCCAGCAACCTAATCTCTCGTCTCTCATTCATGTTCAATGTATGTTATCTTTTTTCTTCTCTTAAAGTACGAGCTCAGAAGTGTTTTTGAAGACAAAAAAAGAGATGTTTTGATAAGTCAGGCTTCCTTCAGGAAGAATTCTGTGGCCACAAATTACAGCTGTAAGAATGGAGTAAGAAACTTGCTCAAATGCCAAGACCAACCAGTGCTCCTAGATCTCCAAGCACATGCGAAAGAGCACTTTAGAACATGAGCTCCTTAAGGAGTCTTTCCCCCCTCCCCCTCAAACCTATTTGCAATCTTTAACTTTTTGGTCTTTAATGTGAATCAACTCTTAGAATAGGGTGCTCATCTGCTAAAAGATAAACTGTCCATGGAAAATTATTATAGCTGATGACATCTGTCTAAAGAAATTTTTCTTGCCTTTTATTGGAACCAGAGAAGTCACATACCGAACATTTGTTTGACGTAGCATTTGGCTAGTATTTATTTATCTATTTATTTAAAGCATTAAGGATTAGCATTTGCATCTGGAGAAGTTGAAGAGTTTGTATATAGCCGGTAAATGCATGGCTTTTTCTACAAAATATGATTCTTTCCTACAAAACCAGAGAAAACATATTTTATTTTGATGCTTCTGGCCTTAAGTGTTTTTCCATATGGAACAACAACAACATAAGACTGGGAAATGGAAGGTTATTAGAGTTTCTAATTCCTCTGAGCAGCGATGCCATTCAACAAGATGCTGACATTTGTTTAGGATGCAGAAAAGAAAGCCTGAGTGGAGCAAAGACATGTCTAGCTAATACAAAACGGACCAACCAGAACGTTTAGCCTTCAAGAACTTAAAACAAGATGGGAGAACAGGCAGAGATTGCTGGGCTATAAATCTTAAAACACAAAGTCTGCAGGAGACAGAGAGGTGGCCATAACAGCAACAGAGCAGCACTACATTAAAAAACCTAGACATGTTCCTGCCATTTGAGTCTAATGTCATCCCAAGTGGAACACACTGAGGTACGACACAGTGATGACTACATGTTTGAGACACATCCAATAACTGCTCTGTGGAGCTGCTAGTGGTTAGGGATTCATTGCATAACTCAGTCCTGAGTACACAAACTCACGAGAAGCAGATGAGGTAGGAGGAGACCTCTGGACAACATTTAGTTCAAACACACTGTCCCAGCAGGGTCCCCTCGAGACAGTCACCCAGGACTGTGTCCAGTCAGGCTTTGGGTATCTCCAAGGATGGAAACTCCATAATCTTTCTGGACAACTGTGACAGTGCTCTGTCACCCTCACAGTGGAAAAGGTTGTTCTTGTTTAAGCAGAATTTATTGCATTTCAATTTGTGCCCCTTGCCTCTTGTCTCGCCACTCCATAGCACTGGCAGGAGCCTGGCTCGATCTTCTTTACACTGCCCTCTCCCTGCCCCCCTCATATTTATACACCTTGACATGATCTCCTGGAGCCTTCTCCTCTCCTGAACAGCCCCAGCTCTCATATACTTGCCATATACTTCAATGTCTTAATCATCTTGGTCACCCTTTGCTGGGTTCATTCAGCCTGTACTTGTCCCTTGTGTACTGTGGAGCCCAAAACGGGACCGAGCACTTTAGCTGTGGCCTCACCAGTGCTGAGTACTGGGCAAGGATCACCTCCCTCACCCTGCTGGCAACACCCTTTCTAACGCAGCCCAGGAGGCTGCTGGCCTTCTTTGCCAAGACATACAAAAAGATCGTTTTTCGCAAGACTGTAATACATAGGTAGTGATCCCCTTATGGGATTACAGATTCCACAAGTTTACATGGATTTAAGAGCAGGCAAATCTGCAGAAGAGAAATCCATTTTGGATTATTAAACACATAAGCTACAATATAAATTGTAAACTGGAATCTCAAGGAGTTAGAAGTCGGATGATGTATCACTGTGTGCTACCCCTATCCCTATGCTTAAAGCGTCCCTTTTTGACTATTGTTGAAGATATTAGACTAGATGGAAGTTTGGGGCTGATGCAGGGCTATTCTTAGGAATTACAAAATGCTACATGAATTGTACAGTGTATTTTCTTACACCTACTGCAGTCATTTACCAAGTTTCTGAAATTTATTTGAAAGATACAAGATTAGGACAGATAATCATATTTAAGTAAACAATAGTGTTAAAGATAAATTACAAGTTCAGAACTTGTTTCAATTAAGCAGTAGGAAAAGCCCCTGAAGAAAAATACAATGAAGATTTTACCTCACATCCCAATCAAATGAACTCCCTAACTCAGAATGGCACTTAAAAGGCAAATGTTTCTTAGCGTACAAAGACCTTTCAGTTTTTCAGAATTCTTTCGGGAAGTGAAAGACAGGCATGCTGGAGTCCCCAGACATATCCACCAGGACAACAGTATTAAAGATACTCTTCCAGTTCTTCAAATCAGCTGTATAATCAAACGACAGAGATCACAGTTTAACAGGCCAATATTTTATTGCTGTCCAGAGATTTTCGTATCATGTATACTACTGATTGGCTTTTCCAGCTGCCTGATACATTCATGAAGTTATGAAGTCTGTTCAAGTTTAGGAATCTCTTTTTCTCAGTTGAGATGTACTTGATAATATTGAGGATTGTCTCCACAATATTTTGTATTTTACCCTCTTTTTTGACAACCAAGTCCTCACACAGTTTAAAGTACATTTTTACACAAAAAAAGCTCCAAAGAATCTGTACTATTTCTACAGAGCACAACTGATGTTCCTAAAAACCATTCATTCACATCAGGGTGTATTTCATAAACGGTGGCATTATGTAAAGGGACTTACGAATCAACACCACATGACCATATATTAATCAACAGATGGCACACTGAAAAAATGGAGCAATCTTCATTACTAACAGATGGTAAGTTCTAGCCGTTGCTATTTTATAGGTTGTAAAGGATAAGGACAGTGTAACAAAAATATTCAAACAGCAGTCGTTACTTCCTAAGAAAATACCACAGGATGCAAGTCTCTAAGAATCTTTTTTTAAAAATCTGAATTTACATATAGTCTAGTCATCAAATTTAATCTTTTTTCCTTGGAATGCTGTGATTTGAGACATTTGTTCCCGGCGTCTCTTGCTTGCTTCCCATGACGGATGAAGAGGCTGCTCCAAACGTGCCTTCTTATTGTCGCATTTAATACTCGCAGCTTTTGCAAATGGTTGCTTCTTGAGCTGTGGTTCCTTTTTAAGAAAAGCTGTGCAAGAAATACAAAATAAAACATTAAGTACATCATGAACCTTCATAAAAATATGCTAAAGCTACCTTGGTTTTTTCAAGAATTTCTTAATGTGCCATGGGGAACACATTCATCTGAACATTCACAGCCAGATTTCCTCATCTTGCAGCCCAGTAAATTGTCACTTGGTAGACAGCAGATAGTTAAGAGTTATTATTACTGACCACATTCAAAATCTGTGTAGGCAAATATTCACCACATTCTCAACTTTTTTCTTCACAATAAACCAATGAGGTATTACACAGTGTTACTCAATATGACTGAAATGATACCCTTGATGCAATGAATTCCAAATTGGAATCATATACTCTAAGTGGAATAAAATATTGAAGGAGGTTTTGAAGGAATTACAAGATAAACTACTTGTTAAATATCATAATCTGACACCTTTATCTGTGCACAGGTAACAGGATCTGCTCAACGTGAAGGCAGATGGAAAAGCACTTTCCTGTGTAAACCCTCCTCTAAGTACTTCTAATACTCAAAAAATGGAAATAGCAAACAATATCCACAGATTAAAATGAAAGCTCAACCATTTGACCACTTCAACAACAAATGTTAAAATATGTGCCACAAAACTGAAATCAAACAGCCTGTCACAATTAGACTGTACAGGCAACAAAATCTCAAGACGTTTTTACTCTTATAACTTCACCAGCTTAATACATACCGGTTCTTCCATTTTTGAGAGGTTGGTCTTTAGTATTTCTGAAAATAAAAAGAGAATTTAGGATTTTTCAAGAAACTTGTAAGATGACAGACACCTATGATTAAAGAATCATCGTCACCAAAACACTTGTTTTGGTGTTTATAACTTTTCAAGCATAATGTGCAAACACCTTATATATTGCTTTCTCTGTGTTAATAAATAAACAAAAATAGAAGTATTCAGTAGTGATTTAATTGGATACAGGTCTAGTTAGGAAACCTATGTATATGTCAGTGCTAACGTGAACATGAAAATTACATAAGTGTCAAGAAAGTACATGAAGACTGCACATGTCTAGTGTACTACATGAAGTACACTGAACTACATGAAGTAGTTTATGTGAAAATGTTCTAAGCTATAATTGGCCGAAATTCTTCATGTTTGTTAAGGGCCTCTAAAAAATCACAACAATTTTCATTCTTGGGAAGGAAGGAGGGAATGGAGAAAATAACAAGGGGAAAAGGTTTACCTTCTTCTGTGTTGAGATTTCTGATTAGAGGCAGACAAAGAACTGCAGAACATTGATTCTAGCTTGCTTGCTTTTGCATGTGGCATCCCTTCTTCCCTGATCAAATCCTGCGCTGTCCCAGGCGCTATGTTCTCTTCTTTCTTCACTATGTTTTTCTGAAGTTTATCGTTTTCTTTAGCTGAAGAAAGATCCGTAACTGCTGCTATCTTTTTCTTTCTTTTTACTTTGCCAATGAAGAAATCATCATTGCTGTCACTGTCAGAATCTGATGACTGGTTACAAAACCTCTCTTCAGTACTATCATCAAAATACTCCTCTTCATTAGGATGTTTCTGGTCACTATCATTAATTTTTTTTTTAATGGCATTTAATTTGTTCGTGCTCATATTTTCTTTCCTCTTTTGACTGCCAAGTTTCTTTCCTGTTTTATCCTGATTGACTGCTTGCATTTCTACTGCCTGAAAGGAAGATTCTTCTGGAGCATACGCTCTCTTCATTTCCACAGTTTTCTGCTCAGCTTCACTTGCACAAAGTTCTTCAGGTACCCTGTCTGTTTCTATTTTCATACTCATTTTTGTTTTGTGTCCACATCTTTGCTGTTTTTGAGCTAGTTTAAGAGCTTGATTATTCAAATTGCTACTGAAATGTTGCGCTGATTTAGGCTGTTCTTCTGACTTAGCCTTTTTCAAAGGAGAAGCTTTGGCTGGGTTCTTTCTTGCATCCTTAAAAGCTTTTACAGCAGCTATGTAACGGGCAAAAGAAAGATCTTTTGTTGCAGTTACACATGAGTTTACATAAGTTATATTAATACAATAAAATGTTTTTGCACGTTAATTATGTTGTATTGAGTAAGCGTATTTTGAATGTCCTTATCAATCACTTACTGAACATATGGGGCAAGGAATACCTTAGAGTACAGCAACAACAAAAGTGAGGAAAAGAAATTACTACCAACTGAATACAACTCCGGTTTAATTTGAACTTCTCTTTCAGCAAATATCTATAGCTGATAATAATGTTCATTTAGGGCATTACTTTGTGTGTAAAAACTGGAAACAAACAGTAAATTGCTCAGGTGTAATTAAATGGGTATTTGACATGCTCTGCTATTAACAAAGTAATTTTGTGACATTATTACTAGGACTTGGCCCTTTTCAACATCAATTTTAGTTGGAAAATTTGAGTTTAAAGAGAACAGGTGATAATCTAAAGAGCCAGGAAAGATTCCCTAAGGATTCTGGGGACACTTTCCAGAGAAGTTCAAGGGAGTCATTTACAAAATCTTTTAGCTGCCTTTGGACACTCAGTTATAATGCTTCTTTTACCTTTGTATCTGCATGTTATTGTACTCATTGCCAGTTAAGTCATATTTAATTTAGGGATACTCCATTATATCCATTTGATTTTTAGAGTTCCCACTATGAGCCCTGTTTGTCCCACACCCTATATATCAAATGTCATATAACATACTGTCACGTATAAGTCCGTTTCAACCAATATAATTGACTACAAGCTTGTGACACTTGGTTTGGTGCAACTAATTAAAATAATTACAAGAGCTTTTAGCTTTTTTTACTTTTCTTTCTACACTGTTTGTTCATGTCAGGAATATACAGGAACAAGGTAACTCACCAGTAAGCTACTGAAGTCATAAACAAGATAATACAATATTTCATACCTTTAAGTTCAATGAATCTGGGCTTCAAGATGGGGTGTGTCGCAAGTCTTGCCATGGCTCGCTCACTTGCAGTACAATTTGGCTATACAAAATAAATTCAAAGGCATGAAGTCAATAGAACAGCAAATACTTATACAGATCTGTAACTGTTATGCTACTAATGCATACTAATGTGATCCTGGACTATTAATTGAACATGAGCTTATGACATGATAATATTTGAATATTTCTTGGTTTTCCTTTACTACTATCATTCTAAATGAGGAAAAATCTGCCTGCCCAAACATTGACAGAAATGTAACAGACATGTAAATCTGCTATTTCTCAGGTACTGAATACGGATAACATTTTTATTTTAAAAGCATACCAGACACACCTTTCAGAGCTAACATGCTGATCTTAAATTGACTATTTCTTACACAGGCAAAGCAAATGCATGAATCCCCTGAATAAAGAACATTATATTGGTAGAATGCATTCTGCATGACGGAACACAGCAGCTTGCAAGAAGTATGGATGCCATAAAAGTAGGCAAAATGACATAGGAGGTATTGAAGGAATACACATTAAATATGGTCGAGAAGCAAGGTGTAACCTGATCTTAAAGACAAACAGCCTTGAATTTGATGTGGTAGAATACGGGAACTCTGTAGACTGATTGAAAGAACAAGTATGATCTTAATGCTTTAATTTGAAGAAAAAGGAGAAAAGTAGAAATCGCTTCCATCTCTGAGTTCCTCTTTTATATATTAGAAGTCACAGATACAACATGTTGTAAAAGCTATCTCATTTTCACATTCTTGTCATCACTCTGCTTGAAGAACAAAATGAGAGGTAACTAAGACTTTTCCAAACACAGCTTTGTCGTCTTCTTTTTGAAGGGAGGGAAAGCAGATGTAACAGGCTTGTAGAACGCAAATTTAGCATGAAAAAAAATAATTCTTAAAGCTTGCAGTGGAATTCTTTGGGAGAGGAGAAAAGACACACCTTCCTCCTAGTGGTGCCGCAATGTTTAAATTGTTGCTACCTGTGATTTGAGCTACATGCTACAGGAAGTACTACAGCAGAAGCTACCCAAACCGACAGATGATGAGCCTCGTAATGAACCAACCAAGTGCCCCGTGACTGAACCTGAACTGGTTTTGGTGCCCAAGAACTCAACACAACATGTTGCCTCTCCTGTCCTGAGCGACCACCGTAACAGATAGGAGCCCAAGTCACAGGTATGTAAATGGTAGGAATTAAGGGGTGGAGATTGTACTGGTTCTGCCCCAGCATGGAGTTAACTTTCTCCATAGCAGCCAAAGACGGTGCCGTGCTTTGGATTTGTGACTAAACCATTTTCGAGTTGGTAACATGCTAATGTTTTAGCTATTGCTGAGCAGTGCTTGCACAGCATCAAGGCCTTCTCTGTTTCTCACTCTGCCCTCCCAACAAGCAGGCAGGGGGTGGGCAAGAGGCTGGGAAGGTAACACAGCTGGGGCAGCTGATCCAA
The DNA here is from genome assembly GCA_013398295.1 of Chionis minor. Classification (NCBI taxonomy): domain Eukaryota; kingdom Metazoa; phylum Chordata; class Aves; order Charadriiformes; family Chionidae; genus Chionis; species Chionis minor. The sequence goes on from VZSF01002182.1 coordinate 772,577, forward strand.
ATTGACCAAAAGGACATTCCATTCCATTCCATTCCATTCCATTCCATTCCATTCCATTCCATTCCATTCCATTCCATTCCATTCCATTCCATTCCATTCCATATCAAGTTGTGCTCAGCATAAAATCTCAAGTAAAGGAAAAGGAAGGTGGGGATGTTTGTGGTTATAGCATTTGTCTTCCTAAGTAAATGTTATGTGAAATGAAGCCCTGCTTTCCGGGATGTGGCTAAACATCTGCCCACCTATGGGAAGTAGCAAATAAATTCCTTATTCCCCTTTGCTTGCACACACAGCTTTTCTTCACTTATTGAACAGTCTTTATCTCAAGCCATGAGTTTTTCTTGCTTTTGCCCATTCTGCAGGGGTGGGGTGAGCAAGCAGCTGCTGGGTGGTAAGCTGCTAGCTGGGCTCAAACCACAACACATACACTACCTAGTACGCATAATTAAAATATCTGATTTGCTTGACATAATAGTGCTCAGTGGAGAATCTTACTTGTTTGTATGCACATTTCCTTCCAGCAGAATTATGCCACTTAATATAAACCGTTAAGTATTCATGCCATAAAGACAGACGGACACTTCATGCCAACTACTAGTGCAGAAGAGTTGCTTTCAGTGCTTTGGTCTGAAGGACACAGAGCAGAAGGCACTACAGCTACAGCAGAGCCAGTACTTCTAAATGCAGAAACATTTAATTGGTTTGCAAAACGTAAATCTTGTTCCTCAACCAATGCAAAGCAAATCCCATTTGCCGTAGTTCTAGAGCTTACAAAATAAACTCTGGGTATGTCTGCTCATATTTCATGTTTGAAGTGTCGCGCATCTGGGAATTCTAGTACTTTCCTTTCTCTTCAAGTCTCTGCTATTACAACGTTATTTCTTCAGGTCAAGAAAAACTGGAAAAATGTTTTCCCTGTAGACTGTCTACAGAACTATGAACACTGGCCAGAGAAGACGGGTCAAAAGATGGGTCCATTTCCAAGGGCCACAGACTGTCTTACTTTCAGGCTAGCCTAGCCCTGAGAACTTGAAATCTGAATGTTGATCCCCATGTGACAGTGCTGCATGCTGCCACCAGATTCCTGGGACAGCAAGCTCACATTTCTGAAGATCAAATGCTATTTTCTTTGGAGATTTTTCTATAGCTGGAAAATCTATTTCTGAACTTAATTAAAACACTTTTTCCCTCAGCTACTTCCTGTGGGTTTTGAAAGAATATACCATGAAGTTCAGAAAGCAGCAGCAGCTTCTGTGCAACATCTGGTGTCCTTTAATTCAAATATTTATAGAAAGGGTTTAAGCATATACATGCCAATCCATATGGAATAACCACATTTTTTCCTTATAGCAAAATACTTCACAAACACTACTCACACTGATAGATAGTAGCCAACAAACATAGAATATGACATTCGTATTCTTTAGAATTTCTCATTTTTCTTTTTTTTTTTTTTTTGGCATATCCAATGCTCACTTTATTTTTCCTCAAGTATTTTCCAGTATATAAAACGTTGGCAGAAAGTAAAACTTACCAGAAAAACGTCAACTGTATTTACAGCAAGAACAACCTTTCCCCCTCCTCCTGCCCCCAGTATGTTTAATTATGCAGATACTGGAATTGTATATGTTTATTCTCAGATATTCCTGCTACTTCTTGTATTATTTTGCATTATTCATTTTTTCATGCAAGAATGTCTTAGTATTTTCTATAGGAACACTCTCCCTCATTCAGTGTCCAACTGCGGCGCTATAAAATGCACAAAGCAACCGAGCACTGTACAGTCACGTTTTTCAGTGAGAAGTTGCAACTACCTGAAAGTCAGTCTCCTCAAACTTTATCTTGGTAAGTGATGCATTATTTCTCTATATAGTATTAAAAACATCTCTCTATCATCACTGACATGCTCCATTAAATACCATGTGGACCTTTAACTGGATTAACTGCACTGATCTCTATGTTTTCAGATCTCTTAAAATGAAAAGAAATCCAAACTGCATAAATAAGCATTCTTCATCCTGAATGGTAGATGTGTACACAGATGCACAAAGCTCAAAACATATCTTGTCAGTTATAGCATAATAAAGTACCAGTTGTGTAACTCACACATGTGCAAGCACACATGTATGCCCCACATAAGGGAGACAAACTTTGTACAATGTGGCAATGATTGAGAAGAGAATGGACATTACAAGCTTGCTAAGATAAAAACAGGTTCACAACGCAAGTTTTGAGATATGCTGGAACAGGGGTCAGAAGAAGCATGGAATGGCTCTGAGAGCTGGGTAAAAAGAACATCAGGCAGAAGTTGTGTAGGTAGTACCTGCTTCATACAATGCAGATGATAAAGTACAGAACGAGAAAATGAGTGTCTCAGGGCATTGGGGAAAATGGGATTAAAGGAGTTGAAAGGGATACCTTGTTAGTATGCTTGAGACAGCAGAACTTCAGGAAGAATTAAAGGGCATAAATTTGAGACTAACTTGGGAACATGAAACGGAAACTTCTGACCATTACTTCATTCTGATTATTCTTCCTCTTGAAGTCTACTTCTGTCTGTATGCTCTCCGCTATAATTATTATCAATAGTAGGAAAAAAAGAGGTCATACTTCTATTCTTCAATTGACTTTTGTACAAAAGGGGATCACTTTGTCACAGGTCTCACCAGAAACGAGGCTACTACTAGAAGAATATACTATTACAAAGACTATTACTAAAATTTCATCTGGGTCAAAGGACAGTGCTACCAAACTGGTAATGCTTGGTGGCCCTGCATCTGTCATTTTAGATCATCTCTCAGTTATTTCAAATAATGGCATCCAAATGGAGACAGACAGAAACCCCACTGACAAGTATGCAACACATGGCAAATGTCATGACACAAAAAAGTAACCTTGAAGTGTGTCATACTCAAGTTTCTAAACTAACTAGAAATGCAGTTTAATGTTGAGTGTAGCAAATGGCCTGATTTGAAGCAAAAGGGATGGCAGAGATAATGCTAACCAGGGTAAGCATTAAAAAAAAAATAAAACCTCCCAATTCTGGGCCAAAACAAGATGTCATTGCAATACCCTTTGTAGCAGCTTAGAAGAGCTGTCTCTCTACTAAAAAAAACACCCTGAAAACCTGTTAATCCACACGTTCTTCCCAGAGCTCTAACTAGTTACAGCTGTCCTTCATAATAGCACATGTAGTTAATGTGGAGTCACAGGGTGGCTGAAGGTGCCAGATCATGGCTGCTACCCAAGTCCATTGCATGACCTCATACTGCTTTGGAATAAGACCCTTGAGAAAAGTTACTTTCTGACTGTGAAATGCTGCTAGTTCTCTGCCTTACTTTATGTCTGTAAGACATATAGTATGTGATTTGTGGCCGTCAGGCACGGCGACGATTTTGGTATGAGAAGCAAATGGTTATTGATATCACTCGTGGCAGCACTGTTGTTTCTCAGCTCCTGACAGCAAAAGATTGTTTGTTGACAGTGGTGTACTGACCCTGGCTGGATACGAGGTGCACACCAAAGCCACTCTGTCGCTCCCCTTCCTCAGCTGGACAGAGGCACATTTCCTCTGCTGCTCCTTCCTCCTGCTCCAGCATGGGGTCCCTCCCACAGGAGATACTCCTCCACAAACTTCTCCAGTGTGAGTCCTTCCCATGGGCTGCAGTTCTTCATGAATTGCTCCAACATTGGTCCTCCATGGGGTCACAAGTCCTGCCAGCAAACCTGCTCCAGCGTGGGCTCCTCTCTCCATGGAGCCACAGGTCCTACCAGGATCCTGCTCCAGCGCAGCCTTCCCGTGGGGTCATAGTCTCTTTTGAGCATTCAACTACTCTGTCATGGGATCCCCCACAGGCTGCAGGTGGGTATCTCTTCCACCGTGCACCTCTATGGGCTGCAAGGGAAAAGCCTGCCTCACCATGGCCTTCTCCAGGGGCTGCAGGGAATCTCTGCTCTGGTGCCTGGAGCACCTCCTCCCCCTCATTCTTCACTGACCTCGGTGCCTGCAGGGCTGTTTCTCACATATTCTCACTCCCCTCTCCTGCTGCAATTGCACTTCTTCCCCGCCCCCAACTTCTAAAACATGTTACCCTAGAGGTGCTACCACCATTGCTGATGTGCTTGGCCTTGGCCAGATGTCTTGGAGCTGGCTGGCATTGGCTCTATCAGGCATCAGGGAAGCTTCTGGCATCTCCCCACAGAAACCACTGCTGTAGCCCCCCTGGGCTACCAAAACCTTGCCACACACACCCAATACACTTGCCTTGATAACAGGAGCATGGATCAACTAAGTGAATACAGTACAGATGTCTCTGTTGGATTAAAAGAGAATGGTTCTCCCAAGTACAGAGATAACAGATAGTAATCCTACAGTATTCAAAGGACAGAAACATCAGCACTAAAAGCTTCAGCCTGCACTGGAAATGGACAGCCAAAACCTGTCAGGTTAATAATCAACTTGTACTCAGATTTTATTCAAGCTTTCCTAATTTTCCATGTAACATCAAAGTGATGGTACAAGTGTTATGAAGTAGCTATACAACCTTAACAGCAAGACAGGTGAAAAGTTCTTATGGCATTTACTCCTGTATGGATCTCACGAAAACATGCAAGTTTCAACACATTTTTTTTTTTTTATTGGACTATACACAATTTTTAAAATAGACTCACGGGAGATTTCCAATTGAAGCTAAAATGTATGTCCTAACAGATCTAAAGCCTTTGCAAAAAACGTCAGCAGGATTGTGTCTTTCAATAGAAAAACAGAAGAAAAACTGAAGAATTTCTTACAAAGCATCAAGATACACAAGTAAACATGAAGTCCCCCTTGGTTTTGTGTTATTCTTTTCAATGCTTGCCACAGTTTATATTGGTTTACATTGTTTTCTGTTACCATGGTAATTCAACCATGAAAATATTTGGATATTAGCTTTATTTATCTTGCAAGCATTATGGGAAGTTGAAAGCCCATGGCAACATGGGGTAGGTACTCTGGCCAATCTTTTCACTCATCTGAAGAACTGCACACAACAGAAGCTATGGGTCTGGAAAAACTAGCTGACCTTGCACTGATGGCAGTAGCACTGACTATCAACTCATCACTGACTTCTGCAGACTCTTGAATCTAGCACCAGAGAGAAGCACGAGACTCTTCTAAATACTACCAAGGTGCTTGCATTGCCCTAACTTCATCTGTATGTCTGCATACAAATGAAGCTATTCTTTTGCCAATAATTTTTTCACTTAGACTTACCTTCACTACAACATCCAATTTGGCTTGTCTTTTATGAAAAAGGAGTATGAAGCATAAACTTGCTTCTATCATTATCTCCTCTTCTTTTAAAATAAGAATTTCCAAATAGGCCATACATTCAAACACAAATAGATTTCTGGCTGTTCGCTGCTGCATGCATCATAAAAAATACCTACTATCCAAGTATTTGAAAAAGTTTGAAGGCCCTTTAAGAAGCCTAGTAATGTAGAAGTGTTACAAGACCACGTGGAATTGGAGTATAAAAGAATTAATAGAGTTTGTCTGGATTAACATCTCACAGCTAACTTAGCCAAACACACAGCTGTGAGGTAAATACTTATTTTTCAGACTGTGAAATGGTCAAAGAGAAATGGAGTGTTTTATCCCAAACTACCACAGTGATCTACAACAGAGCTTGGCATAAACCCCAGACCTGCCCAAGTACAAATTATCTACCTAATCCTCTACTAATTTTTCCTTCTTATCTTTATGCATAAAGTAATTCCTATGATTGTTTCAATAAAAAGTCAGAGCAAAAAAATCCTGAATAAAGCAGGCATGGATTCTTAATTATCTCCCCTCATGAAGAACGGGGTCAACTCTAGGTGTAAGCTGAACAGCAAGGTTGTGGGAAAACTCAAATGCTCCTAACTCTTCTTCGTCCAGGGCTAGTAAGAATATGTGTCTATAATCCTCTCAGTCTGGCATCCCACACAAACAACGCACATATTTTTAAAGAAAAAAAACACATTAACTTCTTAAGGTTGTGAAAGAGGACATAAAGTGAGTACTGTGCCAACTCCTCCCCGCTGCGTTGTGACGGTCTAACTCATTGTGACTACCAACACGGAAACCTCTGCTGGCCTCTGAGAAAACTTAGAAGCATCTTGAACATTACACCATGCAATGGACATGACATGGACAAATGCACCTACAATGTGGACAAATTCCCAGTGGAAAGCAGTTGTGAAAAACCGCCTCATATTAGATTCTAAAAAGAATATTAAGAAACATCTGTAATGTAAAAGTACTACATAATTTGAATTGTACATCCAGTATAATTAACTAGTATAAAATCTATACATTTCTGACTTATAGCAATGTAATATCAAATACATAAAAAGTAACAGCATAAAGGCTACATGTTTTTGCTTTTTATATATAGCTTTGTATATAATATATACATTTCATATATTTTGACATCTGAGCAGTTGAGGCACTATATCACTGTAAAATATATGTGTCTTGCCAAACTGAATAAAATAATTTGGCACACAGCACAGTAAAATCGATGCCACTAAAAAAAACCAAACAAACACCACAAAACCCCCTATCAAATGCTGCCCCAATCCAAATCAGGCAAAAGACAATCATCTTGACAAAGTAAACTGCAAAGCAAAATATGATGAAATAGAAACCCTGAAGCAAAATATGTAGTTTGGGGAAAACAAAATGCATCTCTGATTAACAGGCAGTAGCTGTGAACAATACAAAAAGAAAGGTCTTTGCCACAAAATTCACACAGACATCTTCAGAGAACATAATGAAATTTGGAGGAAAGGTCATATATAAATTAGTTTGAAAATCACTATATATCAGATCTGAAACCACAGCTGACTTTTGCAGAAAAGTGATGTTGACCATCATTTGCTCATAACTGGCCATCTAGAATGATGATCTGGAGACTCAAAATAGGCAGTTGTTTATTAACTCTGAACAGGGAGTTAAGGTGGCCAATCTCAAAATGAAATTTGAAATAACCACTATTTGGTAAAACTAAATTAAAATAATTGATTATTTATTTGTTATAGAAAAAAACAGCAGAAACACAAAGCAGACCAACACCACTCAGGCAGTGCTGCAAGCTGAGCAGTAAACAGAATGGTCTGAGTTCACTACGACCTGAATGCATCTGAGCTCCCAAGATCCAGCTGTGCATCACACGCATGTCCAAAGACTGAGTGGAAGCAGATGGCAGCAAATAAATTGGTGAGATACAGGGATGAGCTCCACATTATTAAAACTATTTAATGGAACTAAGAACTTCATGGTACTCTGCTTTGGATCAACCTGAGAAGTTTCAGAATTGAGATGTCCACCAGCCTCCTTATGAAGTCAAATTGGTGAAAAAACTCTGCACCAAACTTTCAGGGATGTAATCTTGAGACATTCTTAACAATATTTCACTGCAAAACAGATGCTCAAGCCTCAAATTATCACTTGTCAGATGCAGCCCGACACAGCACCATATGTATAAGCACATATGAAAGACCATTTCTAAGAGCGAAAGTAGACATAGGTCAGATCTTCAAATTTAAAACAGATGCAAAGCTTCAAAACTACCTAACGTGAAAAACAAGATCCAATTTAATCAGGTATATTTCAGATAGTTTATAATGTAAAGGTAGAAGATTTATCCCTGCCAACAAATCCTGTCTTCCTCAGACCTTCACATGTACAAGCATTACCACCAGGGAACACATCTATATATAACTAAAGTATTGTTAGGTCAATGTCTTCAGACAAAGCTCTTGGGAGAGATGCATTTATGTTCAGAGCACTGCTAAAGGAACTAAATATGAGTGCCAGGGATTTGGAGGCACAGATGACTTAAAGACTTCATGAATGCTGCGCACACTAACCAGGGGTAAGCCGTGTTCTAATATGCTATTCAAAACAATACAGAATTTCTTGGCATACCACATTGCAATTTTTGTGCACAACTGAAAACAGATTTCTTTTAATCTATATGTTTTTCAGCCACTTTCTGAAAAAGACAATGGAAATAGAAATTCTGCTCACTGAAAAACTATTAAAACAATTGAGATAAACATACCAGTTCTCTGGCACCAAAATGTAGATTTTCCATCATTAAGTTTATTGAGGGAGTATATGCATTTGAAACTTACTCTAATGATAAACACATGTCAGATATATATGGAAGCCCTGATATTACTTGAGCATATCAGCAGATGATGGATGTAAAATAAATGGAAATTCTGGATGTTCACATTTTATAGCAGGTATTTCACTATATGGCACACGCAACAGTCACCTTTACGCTTAGAGGCTCTCGGGCATCTTCTAGACCATTACATTATTATTACTGAACTCTGGCATGCAGAATTTTCCTACTATGTAGTCATTTAACGATTTCAATCATCATGCAGTTATTTATATTCCAAAACCAAGAAAAACTAGACCATCACCCTTTAAATTTAATGCTGTTACACTTTCACTAAGTGAATAGTCACCTCGTGCTTCCCCATACTTTCTCTTCCCTAGTAATCTTGCCGTAGAGGGGCAATATGCTCTAGACTTACGCTCGCATTTTACCAAGCTGTAACTTTTTTATGTAGCTGGTGTTAGCAGCTATGTTAATTGACATCCCAATAGATGAGATTTTTCTTTGAGCAAAATTGTAATAATTCAAGAATATCTAATTTTTCTCCTTCTACAGTTTTAAAAAGTTCCAGCAATAGAGCCTCCAGCACTTTTCATTTAATCTTCCAGTGTTAACAGACTGATGGACTTCATATTGAGCTGAAAGAGCCCTCCTAATTCCTAACCTAACTTCTTTTTTTTTTTTTTTTTTTTAGTTTTTATTTTTATAAATCTCAATTGCTTAATTCTGAGTTGCAGCACTTTAAAAACTGACCTGGATAGGAAAGGGGGAAAGAAATCAGAATGATTTTGTACTTTATTTTTATATGATATAGAATGAAAAACTGATAGAGTTTCATTTATAAAAATAAAAAGAGCAAAAGACAGCAGCAGCTGCTTTTCATATTTGGAAATATCAGGAATGTCAGATTTGTATTTTTTTTAATTTTGTAATGCAGTTGAGTGACACTACATATACAGAAAGAGCTTTTCCAGTCAGTAATGTGTGAGTAACTGTCAGTTTTTAACAGAAGTGATTACAATTGCTCATATAAAGTGTTAAAATGTCTTTAATATTAAGTTCTCTAAGCAACCAAAATAATGAAAGATTCCAACTCCTGTATGTTCTACCTTATGTTCCCTCTCCTTGGACTTACCTTCTGTGCTAACTCTATGGTGCTTCTCAAAACAAGATCAAGAGGTAATGAACTACGGCCACCTTTCCCTCAGTGGTATGCTGATCTTGGTTTCTCATGGAAAAAAACGCAAATTGTTGGAAGTTAATGCTTTTAAAACCACCTTCAGTAACCCTGGTTGAAATTGCTCAGTGGGTACCAATACTTAGAGGACTAGCAGACAGACAAACAGCAAGAGAAGGAAAACATTTGCTTTGTCATTTGGTTGAGCATATCCTTCCCCAGCTCCTTCATGTGGATCAACTTTATAAACTGATTCATTTCCCAATGGATACATAAAGGATGCAATTCAAATATTTTCTCTTTAGTACCCAAATGAATTAAGGGTAACTGAAAACTCTCACTATTAGTACCTGTCCTAAATTTGTAGCTTCTCTAATCTCATTTAACATTTTCTGTTCACCATCATCAGTCTGACTGGAGGCTGTAGCACATTACTAGTGTCAAACTTTTATGACAGTTGGAACTTCCATTCAAAAGACCTGTTAGTGCTTCACTTTTCCGGTAATGCATTTGTGCTGTTAGACCTAAAACGCAGTACTTCAGAACACAGCACCACTCTCATGCACATACATCCTACCCCATCATCATCCCTGTAAAGACTGTACATTTCATTAATTATCTTGAAGAGCTGGTGGAAGGATATGTATTGTATCTGTGATGACATTATATGACAGGTAGTCTAGTTTCCCCCATTTTTTCAGTTCAAGGATTGGTATGGAAACATTCATAATTTACACCCTTTCTTCGTGGCTCAGTATTGGAGGTGCCAATCAACTGGCACTGCAGGCAGTCTGATTTACCTTCACATTTATTGGATCAAGGTGTTCCCTCCTTGGCCATTAAGAGACATCCTTGAAAGCAGCTACATGCCCTCTGTTGGTTATGTTATTGTGAATCAGATGTTCTTTCATGCATATCGTCCTCAGCCTGCTTTTAGTTTCCTAAAGTATACCTTTATGACCTCTAAAATTTTCAGTGCCAGTGGCCTGGCATAATTTTGATTGTGATGCAGCTTATCTTTCCTGCCTAGCTTCCTCTTGCCTGGAAGGTTACCCAAACACCTTAATCTCTCCTCTCTACACCATACTCTCATCCATGTGTTAAGATTCTGGACCTCTGCCTGCCTCTTGGGCATTACATGCAAGCCTGAACAGTATTTTGGAGAAGGATACCAAGGAGATTCCGGACATCAGTAACTTGGCCTTGCTTTATTTAACACACAAAAAAACCCTCACAGAATAGCCAAACCAAACAGCATACCTTGAGAACCTCCTGTTATGCTACTTTTGCCCCCCTGCATTTCCTTCAAGGAAAGCACAAAAATGAGACTGCTTCTAACATTCTTATTGTTCCCATGACAGCTCATATCCAGTAAGATATTTATACACACCACTTAAATACTGATGAAAGACACGCAACTCTCAACTTTCCTTCCTATTTTAAATGACTGCTGTGATATAAATCTTTCTAGGTCTGAAAAAATACAGCCATGTGCATGTGGAGGACAGTGCATCACAATATCACTAGCACAGGCATATCTGAGCTTAAAAAACACTGCTCTTACCCACTCAACTTTTTGTCCATTTAGGTTCTTGCAAGTGTGTTTATTGTGTCTGAATTACCCAGATAATCCAAGCCAAATATTGCTTACAAATATATGAATTGAGTTGCTCTGAACTTTACTGACAACAATATGCCTGCCCGCATTCTGGTTCAACACACCAAATAAGTGAAATGAGCATATTCAAATCAAAAGCAATCACATACTTTTGAGATTGAGCCTTGTCTAAGGACAGGAACACATTTTAATATCTTGAGCAATCAGTCCAGCCAGGCAACAAAATTAAGTAATACAGCTTTATAGGAATGAAAATGAGTGGCAGAAAGATCCCTAGACTAGTAAATTAATATTTGACAGGAGACAGACTTTTTGTGTCAGAGATAAACACAGTATTTCTGTGAAAAACTGCCAAAGTTACTAGCAGTTTATTTTAATACTGAACCTTCAAAGGATTCTTTCCAGAATGGACAAAAACCAAGTTGTAATTAAACTGCAGTTGCTACCCTGCTGCTGAAGACGACGGCAACTTTGGTCTAGTCCATCTCCTTACCCTCAGTGACCCTACCGACGCACACGTGGCAGCCTAGTTTGAAAGCAAAGGGGCTAACAGAGAAAAGACCTCCAAATTGTTCCAGAGAACATAAGGGAAAGAGTATGGGGGTAAGGAATGGCCAGTCAAAGGTGCGAGGGCAATGGACAGAACATAGCATAGACAGCATCCTGAACTCTCCCATTGGAAGCCTGGTAAGGGATTGACACTGGCCAGGCTAGCAGGCAAACGGGCAATTGGGTGGAGGAAGTAGGTGGGAGAAGAGTGGAGAAAGATTTGTCAAAAATTGACAGCCTTAATTTTATACTGACATAAAACTTCCGTTGCAGCCATAGCAATGGACTCTCGGCTCTAATATACAGAGGAGTATAAATAAAAGACATCCTAAACAGCTCGCAGTTCAAGTCATCAAGTTTAGAAGATGAGGAACCTTCAGGAAAAGAAAACAAAAACCAATCAGCCACACAGGGAAAGTATTTACGCGTGAATGTGATATTCATCACTGAATGCAAAATCCTTCACTTCATCAGTAGTCTTAGGAAGACCACAGACATTCCTGGTTAATGTTAACATCTGGTGTTTGACATGGAAAATTCTCAGGAAACAGTGGCTTCATACATTCAGTGCAACTTCCATTCAAGCAGAGGCAAAATACTCAGGACAAAAAGAATTCAACTCTGCAACACTGATTCCCAACATCAAACTATTTAGCCTGCGTTGCAGTAAATTGTGCTATTAAATCAATGCAACACATTTCCAAAAAACATAAGATGTTGACCGATCATAGAATCATAGAATGGTTTAGGTTGGAAGGGACCTTAAAGATCACCTAGTTCCAAACTCCCTGCCATGGGCAGGGACAGTCTTCACTAGAGCAGGTTGCTCAAAGCACCCATCCAGCCTGGCCTTGAGCACTTCCAGGGATGGGGGGGGATCCACAACTTCTCTGGGCAGCCTGTTCCAGTGCCTCATGACCCTCAGAGTAAAGAATTCCTTCCTAATATTTGATTTAAATCCACCCGCTTTCAGTTTAAAACCATTACCCCTCGTCCTAATACTGCATGTCCTCAATAATGAGTCCTTCCCAATAACTGTTACAGATCTGATATCTGATATTGAAATGAATACCTGTATGTCCATACTAAGATAAGAAAGGAATATAACATTTGAACATGCAGGAAAATAAACGGAGTATTATTATTTTACTGTTCTCAGCGTAAACACATTATTGGAAAATGGAATTAATTCTGAAGCAGAAATAAGTAAACTTGATAGCAATGTTTCCAATAATTGATACTTAGAAAGAATGGGCGGGTAGTGTGGAGGCGTCGTAATGAAATAGAGATTGTTGACTGCATGTAGGTAGGTGATCATTAAGCTATTAAATTACGAAATATTCTTCTTACAATTACGCTCTGATTGTCTACACATGATTTCTAATTTAAGGGTGTAACAACCAGAATTGGGATTAAAAAAAGAGAATTTTTTCATGGGTGTCTCAAAAACACCAGCCATTTGCCCACACATTGCCAAAATGAAATGAGAATGCAAAGAATTAATAAGCATATTATGCAAAGCTGATGGACTATCACATCAGTATTAGACAAAAGACTGATTCATACAGTAGTCTTCTCCCTATGGCTTACGGATTGCAAACAAAATATTTTCATAGGCAAAGAATGTTAAAAATCTACAAAAGCAATTATCTAGTTATGCTGCTATTAAAGGCACTAACAACAGAAACAGAAGTTTTAGATCAATAATAACATCTATCCTAATCAGAATGTTTTTGTAGTGAGTAGAACTCTTCAGGGGGGTTGGGAGCTGGGGGGAGGGGAGGGAGAGAAGGGAGGAGGTTATGGAAAAATCCCTCGAAGCCCAAACGAAAGACAGCAACTATTCTGTGCTTGATCCAAAACCTTTGAAGTTAACGGAAAGTCTTCAATTAAACTGCAAGAGACTTTGCATCAGGCCCCTTTTATGATGGACTAGTGCATTTCCTCAGATCAAATCCACAGAGAATACAGAAGTTTTGTTTTTATATATTTTCCACTATAAAGTACATTTTAAAAATAAAGGCAAAGATCACAAGTGTACATTTAGGATTGTCAGCTAAAACAGACACCTTTATACTTTTCGACATCAGGAAATACAGATATGACTGCTCCTCCTCATATGCAGATGTGTTTAATCAAAGTTCTACTCAATTCAGAAACATCTCCCTTTCTTTCCCTGTCACACAGTTAAAAAGTACTAGCATGATCAAGTTTAAAATTTCCTAAATAAGTATATTCATTAGAATAAATGTTATGTTTATGTTAACCATGTCTTGCATGTGCTCGTGTCTTGTAACCAAAGATTACCATCTAGTGATACACTCTGGGGAACCTGATGCCCCAAATAATTACTTACTGTTAATTAATGCCTCAAAGTTTGTAGACTTTCATAAATTGCCTTTACCAGATTGTTGGTGTGAAACACGTTTTCAGTGTAAATCTACAAAGAAGAACATGTAACAACACAAGCACTGTGACTACCCTATCCTTGCCCTTTTTTTGGTTACTGATGAGAGAGGTTGCGGACTGATAGACTAATCTCAGGCCATCACCTACATAGTTTAAAAAGGTGATATGAATCTGAGAAATGCCATCTTGATAATACAATTTAAACATCCTTTTGAAAGAAATAAAGGGAATACATAATCAGTCTGGTAAGTTCATCCTTTTTTTTCCCTATCCGTCTCAAGCAGAAATATGTTTCTACCTTTCTCAGATCCTTCTTGCCCAAGGACTTCCTTAGTCCTGCACCACAGATCCAGTGAATTCACAGAGAATTCTGGGAGGTGAAACCACATCTTCTCACACGCAAAGAAGTACAAATCTCATTTGATAAATTACAGAAAATCTTTTCTTATTACTGTTAGTATTCCAACTGGTTTATCAATCCCAAATTCATTTGAGCCATACAGGTAGACAGCCATAGGTACTAAATTCACTCACCCCTGAAATAACCCCCAGAACATTAACCGTAGCATTAACAGCTTTTGGCCATCCATTGAAAATATCTGGACCTGAAGCTAGACAGCACTAATGTCATCCCTCCAAAATCATCGTAAGTACAGCTGTCCACATCAGGCTTAGACTTTTAATGATCAAAATCACACTGTGCACCACCAGGCTGTTCACTCAAATCCTGGCATGTCTCTCTATGGCCATGCAAGAGCTGCCGGAGATCCTGTTTCTAAAGCCTTCGAATTCCTTTTAAATTCCAACCAAGACAAAGTCGGTTCCTGAACATGAAGCAATCCAAAACAAGCTCACCAGGCCTTACATTAGCAAAACAAACACCTTCTAAGAGCTAGTAATGGCTTACATTTCTGGTCTAGAAGTTGTTTCCCAACACAATAGAAATTGCGGCAACCTCTTCAGTCATCTTGAGACTCAGAATCAGTACTGAAGTACTGATTACTTCAGTAATCTTGAGTTCAAATGGCCCCAGCAAACTTTGAAGATCACACCATCCTCAAAATCTGCTGTGCAGAATCCTCTTTGCAGACAAGCATCTGCATGATTCAAACACAACAGGATTGGAGTAACAGCTGAAAACACAGGACTTCGTAGGCAGAGTTGGTGCTCTTCAAGGACCACAGATTAGAGCTCAATGCAAAAAAAAAGGAAAACTATGCTGGTAAGGTTATGTGAAGATTGTATCTGGGAGCAAAAAACAGAGGATGTATTTATCATCTGCGAATATTTGTTGGTATTTCTGCAAGTCAGAAGCATGCGATCAATTCATGCTCTGACAATAATGTATACTGGTACTCTATTCTTCGCTCCAAGAAAAATAGAATAGTTCTTTGCAGTTTCAGTTTCAATTCTGCTCCCCCAACCCCCATCCCCAAATCTGAAAGCTGCTGAATTTTGAAGCACATGGATTTTATTACATATAAAAAATAAGAAGTATTTTGACTTAAGGCAAGATAGCACTCCAGATCGTTGCTTGTAGTAGAGAGTTCCATTGTGCTGGAGCAGAATTCCATCAGTGTTTAAAACACAGGGTTTTCTTCTCATGTCCCATATATCAAAGACTTATTGGAAGAAAAACTAAATGAGATGCTACAATAAGATAGCATCTGTTAGCACTGGTGCAAAAGCAACAAAAACAACTGCAGTTATGATGGAAGTTGTTCACAGGTGGACGAATGTCCCCTTTTCTGGAGAAGCAGCACAGACGATACATGTAATTTCTAATACTGGAAAAATACCAATACATATTAACCTATCTATCCTGCCTACCTTAACCTAAGTTACCTTAAACTTATGTAAGCAATAAGCTGAAGATAACAGTTAAGACCTATGCGAGTTCTCAAGTTAGATTCCTGCATTTTTAGGATTACCTCCTGATTTATAACTTCAGTGTGCTGGAGCATACCACTAATGAACCAAGACTCCTGTAACAGTTCAGGTACATATGCTATAAGGAACACTTCAAAATGCAGTCATGGCTGACAAATGTATTTGGGATTATATACACAACTGTATACAGAAAGTGCACAAAAGAAGACTTGTGTGGCTGGTGACTCTTGCCAACTCATTCTGCAACTATTATAAATCTGATTTGCTTATTAGCAAGCATTAGTATAGCAATATTGACAGGTAAATCGTAAGAACTCAGAGTGCCACTTGCGAAATACTTAGCACAATTTTATAGCACTTGTCTGAAATCTATGCAATCTCTTTTTAAACAGGAAAGTATGCTTATCTTATTCTGAAAAATATACGGGGAAACATAGTAATGGAACATAAAATCTCAGTGGGCAGGGGGAATTAAACAAATATCTTGACTACACATCCACTATGCAAAACTAATATTCAGCATTCCACAGTGAATTAGAAGCAGATTGCCTTTTATCAATGAAAACAAACCTATTCTGAAAATGAAAACAGCCACAGGATGTTTTCCTTCAAATATTTTGAAACTCAAGTTAATGAAAAGGTAAACAGTGTGGTCTGCATTTCATGTGACCTACAGAATATTGCTAGGGATAGAAAATCAATGATTTTTTTTTCAGTTGTATGTTTAATAACTAACTTTGGGAAAAGAAGAAATAATATATTGGAAAATTAAGTTCTGTTAAAGCACAGAAGAGATGCATTCTTATTTGGGGATATGTTATGGTTGACCAATAAAGTTACGATGACTCAGCCACCACTTCTCAACAGTACAGTAATAATTAATTGTACATGTTCTTCCACTGCAGTGAAATAAAAAACCCTCTATGGGTTTAAAAAAGCATCAGCACCCTTCCATAAATGTGATTTGAAATACGGGACCACAAGGTGTGAGATTAACAGACTTTCATACCACTGAAAAGCATGACCAACAGCAGAGAATAACAGAAATAACAGTTCTAAAACCTAAAAAAATGGTGTGAAGATACCTGTATTATTGCTTTTCAATGATTACAGCTAAATGAAAGCTTATTTTAGGTAAATATGGAAAGCATTCAGTCACCCGTAACTGTGAATCCATCAAAAACAATGGGGCAAAATAACCTAGTAGGATTAATAATATTCCTTCTGTATTCTTGGCAATAAAATTGTCCTCTTAGAAAATAAAATTCCAACTGCAAACCTGTCAACTCCTTTAATCAACTGTTTGACTTTGTGGCTCCTATACTTTATGCAACCAGTATAAGCCTGATGCATTTGAATTCCTGTCAGAAGAATCTCCTACAGGAAGTGACAAAATGTCTTACTGTTTCCATTTAGCATCTGCCTTCAAGCATGAAATCCCTCTCCATGTGTCTTCAAACATCCAGAATCTTTACTTCTGCACCATTTCTAATATTACAGTAACCAGTTCCTGACTAGATCACCTTTAGACCGGAAAATCTTGGTCGAACTAATTTAAAAGAAGAATGCTGCTTTTTAGCTCCACGTCAGTAATTTGTGACCTTTTCCCTATTCTCTTCTAGCATTCTCAGAAGGAAAAGCAGTAAGATGCTTCCATCCAAACACCGTTCCAGAAATGTGAAATTCTATTATACGTTCCTATTAACTAGATTTTACTCACATGAAGCACGAAAATCCTCCTACACACTATGCTAATAGCTGAACTACATCACACATGGCTGCGCTTTGCAACAGAATGGTTATATTCAAAAGTAATGATGCCGTTATAGGAGGAAATGACCCAATTCTACATTAAAACTTAGCCTGTGGACTATAAACATTTCAGATTTCAGACTCCCACAGTGGACCACCCATATGAATTTAGGATAATGTGAAGGAAAATACAGAATTTCACGTACTGATATTTTTTGATTCAGGATTGCCTTCTGGCATCACTTCTGCAGCACATCACTTAAAATGGTACTTATTTCTGCTCTTCACTCTTCTTTTAGAATTTCCTGTCTGTTCTGAATCTCAACTGCTTATTTCAACAAGCATCTTCCCACTTGTATGTCTTCATTTAATCTCTTACAAGACATCACTAGTTAAGACAGTTAATATTTAATAATGTACCATTAGTTAGTTGGCTCCAGGAGAAACATTGCACTAATGAGCCACAGGGGTGTTAAAATTCCACCTTTATTTCAGGCTGATGTTTGTCACATTTTGTTCACATGTGGAAACTTCTTTCTGCATGTAAAAGTATTTAGAGCCTTTTTCCAATTGTTGTTGAAAGCTTACATTATTTACACTAACTGAACCATGTATACATACTATGTAAACAAAACAAATCTGTTTGTAAGGACTCAAAAACCACTACTATGCTTCCTAGTATTCTATTCCAGTTACTAGGGATTAGCTCACCAGCCTAGATGACAAGACACTTGTACTCAACAGCTATACCATTTTTTTTGCAGATATGTCCTAGTTGATAAATTTCCTTAGAAGAGAAATTAAGGTCTACAATGAAGACGCAATACAACATACAGAACACACTGTGCACATGCATGCACTCCCACCCACGCAAGTGCCTTTTTGTAAGGAATGCTCTCACACTCACAGAAGCAGTGGAAAGAAAACAAAAAACAACAAGCCTTACCTTTCTGCAGACACTTTCGAAATTAACTTCTGTCCTAAGAGCAAGTCTGGTAACTTCATCTGGCTTTATTTCCTGTGGGTGAAAGATAAATTTAGTCGTCTTATGATCAGATTTCACAAAATCTTTCTAAGGTTCCTTATAAATGTTCCAACTTCATGGCATCTCCCACTGATCTCTTAAAGGAAGAAAATCCGCTTGTTACACAGAGATTTTTTTGTGTGTATGTAAGTACTAAGTTTACTGACTTTCAAAACACTTCCATCTAATCTGACTGTATCTGCTACTACTGAGGGCAAGAGATATTTCCAACAGCAAAGTATGCACAAGTGTGATTTTATTTACAGAAATGTTTAAATTGCTGGTATTGTTGTGCTACAAATAAACTTTGAAAGGTCTGAAATGCCCCACTTATCTTTGACTCTGAAGTTATGTCAGAACTTATCAACATATGTGAATATATAAGTTGAAGACAATGAAAATGAAATTGAGAAAAAAACCCAAAAACTATTTTTTCTGAAGATACTGACTCCACATGCAGTTTTTGTTCCTGGACTTCAGCATTTCCATTGGCAGTTGAAATAGAGGAATGAAAATCCTGGACAAGTGGATTTTGTTAAAAGTTGAATATTTTACGAAACATGCCCACAGATTTCTTGTTGTTTTAAAATACATACTTTATCTATGTAGTATTACCAAATGCCCTATTAACCTTATCAATTGAACACACTGAATATTGGCTTTTTCCTCCTAAGGCTCTGTGTCAAATAAATCATGCTACATACCAGTTGTTTGCCAGATGGCCATTTCAAAAGCAGTTTAACTACTGTTATGCAGAACCCAAATAACTGCCGCACGTTCATAGTTCTGAAAAACTTTGTACAAAAACCCTTGTTATTCTGATAGCTTTCATCTAGATCTAGCCTGTATCACCATGCTAGTGGCTTCAGCACCTGAGGAAAATTATTTGTTTTGCTGACTTTCTAGAACTCCAGGAAAGTAGACGACTTAAACACAAAACACAGTAATTTTGCAACACTTGTGATTGATAAAGAAGACAAAAATCTAAATTGGAAGTGTCCATGCAAAGTATAATAGTTTGAGAAAATAAGACTTTCAGGTACTTGGACTGCACCTGTAGCTAACATTATGCTCGGATCTGAACGACACTAACTGAAAACCCTTAAAAGCAACTACTGCAACTACTGGCTCAGAATAATTAATTTATTAACAAAGATTCAAGTCCAAA
Source organism: Chionis minor (assembly GCA_013398295.1). Taxonomy (NCBI): domain Eukaryota; kingdom Metazoa; phylum Chordata; class Aves; order Charadriiformes; family Chionidae; genus Chionis; species Chionis minor. The sequence continues at coordinate 792,323 of VZSF01002182.1, forward strand.
TCAAATTATGGGAGACATGAGATTTTTAAAATGCCTAGGAAAAAATGTACTATATAATAAGGAAACACTTTCATGTTCAACAACTAAATTATACTTGTTCCTTTTTCTCTTTTCCCTTACTTAATAATCCTTGCTAGGTATTCTAAGACTTTAATTTAACATCTTCCTCCACTGTTAAACTTCCATATTCTACCCTGTTGCTGTGCTAAATCTGGAGCAGTCTACGCACTTCCTTACACATTTCAGGAAGAACCAAGTAGCTTACTTTCTGGTAGCGGATCATACCTTGCATTTCAAAACCTTGCATTGTCCTTCCTTCTATATATTAGATACCTTATAAAGAGTTTGCATCTTACCTAGATATTTTAGGTGTTGTGTAAATTGCTTAAGTCTTAAAACTGTAAGAAAGCATTAATAATGGAAATAAAATAACAGTGAAATTTAATTAGCACACACACAAAACCTCTTCTTGTAAATGTCAGAAGAGCTTCCTGACAATCAGGTGAAAAGTCTGCAAAATCATCTCTCAAAGGTACTGGTGGAAGCTCAATCACTTGGAGGACAGAATCCAGACTGGAAAAATATTGGTGGATGTAGGAAACAATCTTCTACTGGCAGATGGACAGTTGGATGACCTAATAGAATCTACAGATGGAAAAGACCTATGATTCAGTTTTCCATGACTTTCCAAAGCGTTTCACAGATGGTGAAAGTAGGACATGGTGGTTAAGCGACATGCTTACTGTCACATAGTTGGTTGGGGGCTATGAATGAAGCTCTGGAGCCCAATACTACTCATTAAATCAAGCTGTTGCTGTATTAAAAAAGAGATAATTTTTATGTTATTCATCCCAAGTAAAACTGCCTATATCTGGTCTCTTCAGGATTTAAACACAGCAACCTGTTTAAGAGGGGAGGCAGGTACACTTCAGCAATCCCTACACTAGAATGTCAAAGGTTTAATTTTTATACAGCAATACTGCAGAATGCCCTTAAGATTGCAGAATCACGCATAGTATCAGAGAAAGAACTACAGTTTGGAACGTGAAGTCATGAATGGAGCTTCACTGAAATGCTTGGTATACATTGTCCTGGTTCCGGTGGGGACAGGGCTAATTTCTGGGCCACCACAGGTATTCCACACGGTGCATGCCATGCCCAGTCTTTTATAGGGAAGCTGTCCAGGGGAGGAGGGAGGAAGTCGCCACTTGGGAGCGGGTTCAGTTGGTGCGCAGCAACACAGTAACCCTGTTTGTACATCCCTCCGTTAGTGTTGTTGTTTTCCTCTTTCTTTTGCTGTTCCGTTAAACTGCCTTTATCTCAACCCACGAGTTTTGCCTTTTTCTTATGAGTTCCCCTCACCCCTGCGAGGGGTTGTGTGAGCAACCGCATGGTTCTTTGTTGCCGGCTGAGGCCAAACTGTGACAACATGAATGAGGCCAAGAACCTCCTATAAAGGCTTAAACACCCTAATTTATAAAGCATCTCCTTCACCTCTCTTAGATTTAAGGCAAAACATGCATACTTTTACTTATCTAGTCTTCAGCAGCTCCCTGGTTTTGTAAAAGTAGCCACATAAGTTATTGGAATAAGTAGACTTTTTTACTGTGTCTATTAGTGGTCAGCAGTGGTCAGCAGCAGACAAGAAAATAGAAGTATACTGTGATACTTTTCCCTGCACAGCCTCTCAACTTTGAGATACATGCATCTCAAGAACTCCTTACTCACAAAGAACCTGTGTAGTGAGTATCTATTACAAAATCTTCTTTCACCAATTACGTTAAGGGATGTTTTAAGTTGGTGCCCCCTCCAGCATCTTCGGGTCCAGTGCAGGGATTCCTCCTGCCCTGGTGCTGGAGTCCAGCCCAGTGCATCCAGGGACCCAAAGGTCTCCATCCCAGGTCCACAGATGTGGAAAGTGCTTTCTCATCATGGCAGGTTCAACCAGTAGGGAAGCTCAGCTACGTCACTAGCTGCCACAGACAAGGCACTGCCTTAGACAGCACCCACATGTAACACTTCCAGTACCCACATGAATTAATTAAGTACAGCTAGCCATGACCTCTTCCTCCTTCTCGGCCAGTCAGGACTGAAGATCACTACTGAGAGTATGCCCCCTCCCACCCCCTCTAGATTCACGAGCACATGCACATTCATGGATCCCTCAGATATCAGCACAGCGTATCCCTGTGTCCATCTAATACTCCTCTGGCTGGGTCCAGTGCCCTTCTACCCACCTCACGGGCCTCCTACTTGCTTGCTGGCTGGCAGCAAGTCACTATCAGGCAGATGCATGCACTCACACTCTTGTCTTACAGGTGCCCCATGGTCACAGGTCTCTCCCAAACACCAGCATGGGCCCTCTACCCACCTGATACCCCTGCCTGGACCCTGTGCCTCCCACTCACTGATAGTCCAATTTGAAATTTGCTAATGAATTACATATGCCAAAGAGACACGCACATGGGGTCAAACCATGTGAAAATACAGACATTCTGTCCGCCCCCATCAGCAGCAGGCACCAGGCACATGGGTTATACCAAAAGCCTTATTGGCTTCACTTGCCTCAGTCCCACCTGTAGCTGTGCCCAGGACACACACTGTCCCTGCCCTTTCAGCTGGGACACATACTGCTCCTAGAACTGTGGAGAACCTGCTCCTGCTGCTTACTCCACAGGTTTGGGGCACCTACATCCCTGATCTGACTCTAGCTGCTGGGCCCGTATCCACTTATGATGGTCCCTCCAACAGCTGGCACCTAGTCCTTACAGCACTTGCACATATAGGATAAAGAGTGAAACTACACAGAGAGTTAAGAAAAGGTTTATAAAAAGATGACACACTGTGGAAGTAAGACACAGGGCTTGTCCGGGTAAGTGTACTGACTGGCACTGGTTGGGACTGGCCCCTTCAATATGCATTCCCACCTACGCCCCCTAAATATTGTTCAGTAAGTTTTGCATAGTCCACAGGTGTCCCCCCATCCCCAAATTCTTACATTTATCTTGTTTCTCCTTCTTATCAGTTACAAAGTCCAGGCTGTCCTTCCTCAAAGCAATAACAGTAGTTTCTTAATGGCCCTTTACTGGAGATTGTGTCTTTGACACTGTCTCCCTTATGCCTTGTCCACAAGCTCTGCTCCTCTCTGTGTTTTTGCTCACCACTTCCGCCTTCACTTATTACTGCCTTAGCATTAAAAAGATCCGCTACTGGAGGCTCATAATGAAGAATACTCTCACCACCCTCCCTCCACATGCCCTCACAGATTACAGTTGCTTTCTGAAATCATGTTAATAGTTGCTATCACAACACCCCGTGTCAGTAAATTTCCAAGACTAATGAGGTGTTACATTCCAAGTGAAGAGAGAATACAAAAGTTAAGAGGTAACCAGATAAGCATACTACTTTGTGAAGTATCCGGTGGTCCACAATAATCCCAGGTTAGGTAAATACAGACAACCTACCAACCAACACACACACTCTCCTCTCCATGAAAATCACCTCCAACAATTGTTTTAAACAACCCCCAAATACCTGAAAAAAAGCTCCCCAGAACTTTAAAAATCAGGTGATGAAGTACTGACTGCCTCTTGAGGGATGATGAAAAACAACTGTTGAGATGAGGAGACCGTTCTGCCCTGCAGGCTGACCATGTTTCCTCTTGTGGGAAAGAGACTACAAGAGCTAATGGCTCAGGTACACTACTGCCACAGCAGCGACCAAGATGAGACCAGAAGGCAGTGGCAAAGGTGACAAAACAGCACCAGCAGGACCAGCCTCACTCTCAGAGCATGATTTGCATGATTTTTCAACAATTTTCACAACATGGAGACCAAGGCTCTGTGCCCCGTCGGGGGGAGGTCAAGCCAAGCGACCTGTCCACCAGTTGGACCTCCTCATGGCTGCAGGCAGATGACTAGGCTTTGGCCTGAGATTAAGCTGAATAAACAGGATGCAAAAAACTACTGGACATGACATAAGAAAACTGCTGGATGTGACAGATAATGCGAGAAGCTGACAGAGCCGCTGGATTTTACAGATCATTAAGAGAGAGAGATGTGAAAAACAGACAAGCTCCACAGAAAGGTGGAGTATGGGGCAGTGTTCCGGGTGGTAGGTCCTGCAAGGCTGATGGTACCAAGGGAACCATACTGGCAAGACAAGCACACCAAGGCAAGACCACCTACAAAGTCACACTGAAATACCAAATCTGCGGAAAAAATAACAATGGGTGGGGAAAGCCTGGCCAGGGCTGGGAGAAGCGAGTGTTGGGGAGCAGGAAGGAGTACGGCAGCACACAGCTGTGGTGTAGCCATGCAGCTCCGGAGCGAGTCCCACTACCAGAGGCAACAGACTCACCCCACTGCTTACAGAAGCTCAGAACTGCAAAGTCTGGGGTCTTTTCATCTTTTTAAATGATTACCTTATTTAAATAAACCATAACTGTCTCACACAGAAAGATGAAACTATTTTGAACAGAAGGATGTCAAGCATACCTACTTCATGTTCATATTGATTGTGGTTGCTCAGACAACACTTTATCCAAGCGATACTGAAGAAGATACGGTTTCTGACTTAATGGGTATGGAAATGTAATTTATCGAATAGCCTTCAGAAGACAGAAAAAGCCTTGTTGGATGAGGCTTTGACACATTTCAGAAGCAAGATTATTCACATAAAATGTATTCCCAGCTATGCTGTCTAAGGCAGTTTTAGATGACTCAGAAAAAAATTTGCCAGTAATGGCCTGTGGAAGCAATTTAGGAGTCCTTGCACTATTAAAGCCTACACAATTTCAATTTTGTTTTGACTAGTATTTTCCTTTTACCTTTATCATGCAATTCATTCACTTTCCTCATTGTTTTTTCACATTTTCTTAGTTGTACGAGTACTAAGCCTTTCCTTATGAAACCACTCCATGTACAGCATCTTTACAAGATTATTTTTGTCTTAAAGTGGAGGAATTTCTATAAAAAATAAGTAAAAGAATCAGGGTATATACAGACAGATAACAGAACACCCACACCAAAAAAATCACGTATTTCTGGTGAAATACCAACCAAAGTTTGTTACACATTACTGCACTTGCATCTTTTAAAACATTATTTTTACCCCTGAATAGGTGTTTGAGACCACTTTCTCACAAAGTTCCTTAAATTTTCCCTAGCATATAGTTTCATTTTGCTGTTTTCTGTCTTTTTTCTAGGTTCCTTAGATGAGGAGAAAGGGATAGGAAAAAAACCCGAACCTCATTTCAGAACAGGTTTCAGCTTCATTTTTCTGTAATTTAATCACTGCCTGGCTTCCTTTCATAACCAATTAGTTCCCCTAAGTTTGTAAAAGTTCAGTACTTCAGTAATTCAGAGCAAAAGTAGTCTTTGACTCCAAGTGTAAATACTACCATTGTGAAAGTACACAAAAATAAGAAAAAATACGATCATGCACTTATAAGCATGGTATCTTCAAAGTAATGAAATAAATCAGCCATTGTTCACCTGAAAGCTTATATGCTTTTCAAAAAGAAACAATCTGTGATAAGAGTACAAGTTTGCTTCAGCTACGAAGGCCTATTTTCAAGAAATGCAGTACTCTAACTGGTTATACCAAACCAACTATGAAGAAAAAGTGACACTTTTTCCCCCTGACAATTTACAAATCCACATCCTTTGTCAGTAACTGTGACCCAAATACATATATACACACACACACACAAGAATTTCTACAGATGTAAGTCTCATTAGTGGACCACCATAACAAACTAAATGGCACACTGCCTATACAAAACATAAAATAAATCCACCCTGCAAGCCATATCCCCTCAAGCCCCTCTTTTACCAGATGTGAAACCAAGATTGCCAGGAGGGAAATTTGGATAAAATTAATAAACAGAACAGTGGGACAGAAAAATTAAACTGGTAAGTAAAAATCTGATATTGTCTAGTTAAGTGTGGCTTAAGCTTATTAATAAGCTTATGAAACAGATCAACGCTACACAGAGATACTTCTTTATTACAAAATCACTATGTAATTTTACCAACAGACAAAATTAAGCACTTTCGAGTAGATGGCTGTCTTCCTGCTTACAAACTTACCAAGTCACCTCTCAAGCCCCCTTTTGAGTAATTAAGTGCCCTCAACTTCATCTACCACAGAATGAAAATTCATACGTGATCTCTGCCTTTCCTGCATTTGCTGTCATTTTTAACTACAATTTTAAAAATAGGAATAAAATGGGATGCAGTATCTGTCTTGGAAATATCATACAGAAGAAGAGAATTCTCATTCTAGACAAAGAGCCTGTAGCCTTCCTTGCTCCTGGAAACTTAATCTTCCATTTGGCTTTACTTTTTTCCTCAATGGAATCCAGGCAATCCAGGTCACTCTCGTCTTTCTCCATCACCTTTAAATTACATAAAACCCTTCCAGAGAGATCTATTGATTTGTCTCAAATTTCTCTAATTGTAACCTGATGTTAGGTAAACTCAGAACACTGTATTTGCTACCTGTTTGTGACTGCACCTTCTGCAGTAAAGCTTTTGACGCCTGAAGCCTCAGACTTTTGTTTTAACAATTTCCTGCTTTGTTGACTGTGACAAGTAATCCCAGAAACCCATTTACCTCCTCTGGCTGAATGACAACATGAGAATGCCCGAATGATGCAACCGCACCATTTATTTTACTTGGTGCTAAGAAATAGATTGGATAATAGTTAAAATGCTTCATTCTTAATTGACAAAAAATAGAAGCTGATATACTAATTTATATGGATACAGTAGCACTACTTTGATGCTAAAAATTCTGTTGCTAGCGGCGCCTAGAAATCTCCAGTCTTTGCACCCATATATTTCTACTAAAAATACAGCGCAATCTGAAAGCGTGGCAAGTAAAAAGTAGATTTTTTTCATCAGGAATTCAATCCAGCATTTCAGTTTTAAAAAGACCTGCCACTGCCTCCTGTTGCAGCAGAGTGCAAGCAGACCCTAATAATGCTTCGCATCGGTGGACGTGAAAGCGTTACGCCACAGTTACCAAAAGTACTGCTGAGAAGGACTGAGGTTTTCAACCCACAGGGTGAGAATCCAGTGAGGGCCAAAACCAGTCTCATTAGAGGCAGGCTGATTCACGGGGAGCTTAGGATGGCACTGTTAGGGCCACCCATAGGTCTGAATTTGACTGATGCCCCAAAAATTAAGGTGGTATACAGACTGCCAAGTCACTTGCTCAGAATATTACTTCCCTTCATAAATCAAGGAAGTATCTCGATATTTCTGTGTTAAAAGCTTTGCTTCCCCTCCCCCCCCTTACTGTTACTTGGGAAAAAACCTGCACCCACTGATTCCTGAGTGTCAGCTCACCTGCTGGCTCATGGCTGCTGAAGCAGGGATGAATTCTTGGGTGAATCACACTTGGGGCTCAGGGCAGAGGATATGCTGGGCACCCCAGCTCTCCCAGTTGACAGAATTCCCCTGCGTACTACACAGAGAAGGGCCCTGCTACGCCTCCCAAGCAACAGTGAGCCCACGCTAGATTTAAATAAAATGCAATCAAAAGCATTTATTTGTAATTCTCGAAACAGACAAAATGCTTAGGTAAAGAAATGAAAGGCAAGTTATGCTTAATCTACTCACACTAAGGTTAAAGATCTCTCTGCCTTGCCCAGGTTGACTGGCGGTTCATCCTGGCAAGGTGACACCCAGGATTTTTAATGTTTGTGCATATTTACGCCACAGCCTGCACCTTTCAGACAGAGAAAGTGAGGGAGTCTGTTTGGGAGCTTCTGTCATGATTTCTTTGGTGACTCACTGGCAACTCACTGGCATAAACCCTTGCTTTTTAAATTACCAATGGACACAAAACATGCAAACATGTAAAGCTTTTAAAAAATAGTCAGTACCCTACTGGGTGATAACAGAGACCATAAAAGACAGTAATTAACCACTGTAGGGTGAATGTGTTTGGCAAGACGGATTTCCAATCCTTTTCACCTAGTATAATGTAATATACTGATAAAGACTGTGCTGAGGCGTAAGTGCACTCAAAATTAATAAGCAAGACAAATAAATCAGCACATTGCTGATGTATTGTCTTTTCTAAGTGAAAATGACACGTCACATTACAATGGGGGGAGGAATATCTGTTGAACTGGCAATGCTCTGCATGTTGTAGGAACTTCTCACTATTAAACTGCTTTCACACTATCAGTCTCACAAATATTTACTAATATTATTTGAATAAATACGATTTCAGAAGGTTGTACATTTTCAGGAATGATATCTCCATTTAATAAATATCTTCAAGAAGTAAACTTCTGCTAAGCTTACAGACAACGTGGTACATCTGATAATAGTTCAAAGTATGAGGATGTACAGATTTAGCTTTCCATAGAAGGCAAGTTTTACAGTAAATACCTGTGTCACAAGGAACAGACAACTACAGGAAAGCAAAACCACAACAAAAAAAGATTCCACAGATCTTTTTTTGTTCCATCAGTCCAGCCAACAAAGCTCTTCCCGGCAACCTGACTGGATGACTTGATTCTATATCATCACATACTGAAACCAGAGGTTTTATCCAGTAGAAATGAAGACATTTTCTCTCTAATTGCAGACAAATTAGGTGAATTATAATTTAAATACATTCCCCTATATCATTAGGGTTTAAGATTATTATTATGTCCTACAGTAATTATAGTATTTTTCACTTATCAAATATCTAGATTCTGTATTACAAAGAGGAAGGAAAGCATAAAAAGAAAGGGTTCTACGGTCGCTAATTTTCCTAAAGTATACACTAAAGAAAATTTCGTGTACATTTTTAATGACTTTGCATGTTTCATCGATTGCATTACATTTTCAAAATCTTTACAGAATTCAGTGTTGTTTTAACTTGCCTTTTTTTAAATACATGGCTTCTCAAAATAAAAAATAATCTTCCTTGAAATCATTGATTTTCAGCCTTGTTGGATTAATAATAACCTGGGCAGGAACACTACAGAACAGATTAAGGAAAAATAGTAAAACTTAATTTTCATTTTAAAATAACAAAACCAAATAAGTCACTAGAGGAAATCATCAGAATAGAACTTCCCAAAAAATCAAAAGCTGTACAACCACCTCACTTTAGATGAATATATAGCATTTGATTTTGATGGGAATTAACTATTACTAACCTGGTAAAAAAGAGAGCTCCAAAATTACAGTTAATCATTGGGAACGCAAGAATGTATTTCAAGTGGAACTTGTCTAGCAATTGTTCTTTTGTAAACTTCACTGGTGTCAGGTTTTTGCTGGCACCAATTTTAAACATTACTAAATGTCTACAGTATTGCCGTCTCAGTTTAGATCCAAGTGAAATTCAACGTCAACCTGTGAGTTTTCATCAGTACTAAGTTTAAAACTACAAAATTTTATAGTTTTCTGTTTTTATTGTTCTCTGGAAAATTAAAGTTATTACAATACTCATCAAACAAAACTACACAGTATTCCTATAAAAACAGTTTTGTCCATATGGTTACTTTGCTCTAGCGAAATATCCTTACTCTGCTATGCTGTACAAGCTGTCTTAAAAGCAGAGCACGCAGCTAAGGCAAAGACTACTTATTTATGCAGCTTAATAACAAAACAAAATGAAAAAACAACTCCCCAAAAGAAGAGTTAACATGGCTAGTTTGTTTAAGCTGTTGTAAAATACCCAAACATTATTTGGCAAGTATAGGCTGCTCTTTTCTGCCACGTTTATAAACTAATTTAATATTTCAAGAGGTATGCAAGTCAAATGCCAGCAATTACATCAGTCTACTGAGATGAACACTGTGAACTTGGCATTTCATTCAGTCAATTAGATTAAATGAATTGTTTAATTTTGGAGGTTCCCATCTGATTCAGTAGCCACATTCTGGGAGCAAGAGTCACTGCTTTCACCATAGGATACAAAAAAAAGCTAGCAAGTCTGTAATCTGTGACAATTTCAGAAGCAGAAGGTATTATGAAAGCAAACTACAATTACAAGCATTCAAAAGAAAAGTTACAAAAAAGGAAAAAGACAAGCTCACTGGATTATTTAGTACAGCAAGCACGATGATGCCAAATTATTGTTATTTGAATATTCTTTTTTCTTCAAACATCTTTTAGTTCTGAATGTCAATGTTCACTTGGACTGGTACAATCTGTAATTTCACTCTGTACTGGCAATTTGTTCCATGCTGCTTTTCTAATATTAAAATAACAACCACATGCAATTTCAGGGTTAACATATTTCCAAGCAGTCCTGTGTTGGCTGGAACTATCTTTGGTTTTGAATTACTATCCCCGGTATTCACAACCATTGCCAGTATCGCTGGTTGCCAGATGAACTGTTTTTGTAAAAATTAAAGAAAAACAGAGTTGCCTGCCAGAAGGGGACGCTATGCACAACTAGCAGAAAGCCACCTCTTTCTCAGCTTAGCCTCTTTTCTCCCAGCAAGAGCTTGAGCCAGCAAGACTGCCACCAAAGCAGCCAGGAAAAGGATGTGCTATATTCTCACAACACTCACAGTGAAGACAGTGACTGACAAGTGGGTGCAATCCAGCTAATAATCCCCACCCGTTAAGATTCTAGTTTGAAATAGATACGGAAACAGAAATTAATAATGAAGACAGAACACAGAGAGATGCAGAAAGAGGTAGCAGAGCGTGAATATACAGTCGTATACAGCCCCTTTGTCTGCTTCCAGAGGGCATAAAAGAAAGAGTTCAAAAATTAGAACAGAGAAACAAAAAATTTCCTTTTTCCATTCCCTTTCCCAGTATGCACTATCTCCAGGAAAAGTACTCCTCCTCCAATCTTTTCTTAAAGCACTACGGGGAAGAAAATAAATTACTTTTTGTCCTTTCCTAGAGATCTTGAAACCTGAGAAAGACAAACCTGCTATTTCATTTTCCCAAGGTGAGGAGTAAAGGTGGAAAGCAGAGACCTGCCAACAAAACATGAAAAATACGACTTTTTTCAGTACCTGCAGATTTCCAAATTGGCTACTAAAAGTTCCTGAGCAAAATACTGGTATACAAAGTGCAAAAGAACTATCCAGGACAAATACATGAGTTGTGTAAGCCCGCAACATCAGCAGATCACCTTGTATCCTGGGGAATCCTATTCCAACCTTTTTTATACCTTCTGTAGATGCTATGCCATATCTGATCAGCCTTTACACTTTTCTTTATACTTTTACAGCTTTTTGGGGTTTTTTTTTGGTTGGGTTTTTTGTTTTGTGGTGGGTTGTTTTGTTGTTTTTTTTTTAAATACACTAAGAAGCCTTATGCAGTATACGGTTAAACAATTGATTTAAAGAGGAACAGACTGTCTTCTGTTCTGTTTTGGTGTCTTCTGAAGACACCAAAAAGCAATATAGCTTTTTCACACAGGTATCTATGGTAACTTAAATATCCACCTCCTCACTGGTAATACCCAATTTCAATCCAGTGAAAATGAATAGCCATTGGAAATGTAATTCACACCACCACCACATGCTTTACTTTGCATTTATCACTACTGAATTTCTTTAGTCATTTTATTGCCTGTTTAGTCTGTTCTGTAGCATTATTCTGCAGTGTCTCAGTGTTAGGATCCTCACTATCTTCAAACGGGACCATCAAGCTCTGTCATTCATTCTCTTTTCCTGAATCATTTCCAGCACTGATCTCCACAGAACTCCACTGTCAGCTTTCCAACACTATGAAAGCTAACCATATATTTCTCTCTTCCACTTATTATGTTTAACTCTGTGACTAAAAGAAGAAAACTCATATCCATGAAGAACTTTTTTTCTAATAAAACCCGAAACAAAACTACAAAAAAACACCAGAGGGTTTGGTGAAAGATGGACAATGACTTCTTTTGAAATTTAAAACAATATACAAACTCAATCAGCAACATCCACTGTATTTATTCCTTCAATGAAATCAAGCTGATTTGCAAAACGTGACCTTGCTACCATACTAATTATATTCCTAATTTACTGAATATACTCTTCTTAGCTTCTCCAGAATAAATTAGGTATGAAGACCAGCTAGTATGTAGCAAGAAATGAACTAGAACGGCCTCAGAGACCCCACAAGGACCATCTTATTTGTCAACTCTTAGTACACCTCAGCATGGGATGGCCAAATTGTAAAGAAAAGGTATGCAGTGCTTACAGAAACACCCTTTTCTATCTCAGGTTCAGATGAATTATAGAGAAGGTTAAGGAGGAGGCAGAAGTTGCTGCACTGAAGTGAACTACATGGCAGGATGATGAAAGAAGTCAACCACAAAAAAAGTATCTACTTGGAATATGCATAAATATTTTCAAAATGAGCACAGAAACATGCTGACACTTCTGTCATTATTTTGAAGAATAATAATAACAGTAAGTGTTTTGGTTTGCTGTCACTGCTCAATTTTCAAATAAATTAAGGCATATGGGTTGCATTAATTTGTTTTTTGTACTACTGCAAAGGTTGCCTCTTTATTAAAATAAACAATAAAAATACTTATACAGAATTCTGAAAGGAGATGGAGTCTCATCTGCAAGCCATATTTTTTAAAAAGTGAAAATAGCTTATTTTGCATCCTTACAAAAAAATAAGATAGTAAAATTCTTACGCAAGACTCAAGAGGAAAAAGCTTCATCTGCAAGCCATATTTTTAAGATAATTGACAATCTTTACTTAGAACCTACTTTAATATTTTCCTTAAGTTGTCTCAAATCCAACAAAAAGCTGCCTTTGTGGTCTGTTTTCACTTTGTAACTAAGAATCTAGTGCATAAGAAAAAAAGCACATGATAACTGCTTCAACTTAAGCATCTTGTCAACGGTGAATTCTTGAAAATGAAGCTGGCAACATTTTTACCGACTTCTATATTTCAAGAATGCAGCCCATCTTTTTTTTTATGCAATCTAAAGCAGTATTTGGCGTAAAAACATCATTACTCTGTTATCATAATGAAATAAAACAGTAGGAATGGTTGTCAGTTGTTTTCTCATTCCAAATTAAAATTGTACAGATTTCCCCTCACATTTTTCTCAGTTTTCGTTACAATTTTAAGTATTCTTTTATGTTTGCTGTCTAGGAAAAAAGTGTACCATATTCTGCAGCTTTCTCACGCTGAGATTGTTAAGCTTGCTCAGTTAAGATATTTTGACCCCGCAAGAGGAGCAAACAGGAAACTGACTTGGGAAAATTTATATTAAATAGGGGATTTCTCATTTTAGCGTAACCATGAATAGAAGCAATGTATCAGTGAAAATTATACAAAATGCTATGAAGATCAAGAACAGAACAGAACCCAGACAGTGAATATATACCAACCTGCCTTCTCACTATTTTAAGAATCATGTCAGAAAAAGGTGGTAGGTAGGACTATTCAAGGAGAGTGCATATACTGCGCAGACACGGTCTCCTGACAAGGCGTTCCTCCCTCTTTCTTATTAATCAAAGATATCAACAGTTGAGCCTGAGACCTCAGAAACACTGAGATAGGCATCCAAACAGACAGCATTTCAGCTCATCACTTCTTCTATATACTTTTACTTCACCTCAGCTATGAAGACCAAAACATTTGTCTTTTGAAAATGAAGTTGCAATCATTCGCTTCCAAGGATAAGCACGTGTGCACAGTGGTAGCAGGCGTAAGTGAGATTTCTATGAAGTAAATTCCATTTGGAAGCAACATTCTTTCTGTCTTGACTGGACAGCAATTACATACACCAACATTTGCTCCAGGAATACCTGATATTTGTTCAGACTCTCTTACTTCTCTCTAGAAGTGTAACATTGTCTTTGCTCATTATTTCAATGTTAATGTAATGTTTTTTTACATTTCAGAAACAGGAGGAGACAAGTTTTTTCAAGTAAGAATTTGTATCAAACAGTCATAATACTTCTGAAACAAAATGCTCATGAATTACTGAGGAATTACCTCCTACAAGGATATCACAGAAGAGGAATTCCATGGAACTTCATGATTAGAAAAAAGTAAAAGGTATCACTGAGTACATCCGACCACCTATCATGGTAAGTCTCGACAGATGAGCTGGAGAGAGAGGATATTATAAAAGTGAAAGCGACAAAACTCTGACCTTGAAGTTATAGCAACGAACCCTTTTTCCCTTCTAACCCAATGTCTAAGATGCTTTAATATTCATATAGAAAAGATGATAAAACACTATGCCACAACAAATTAAATACAGAAAAACATGATGCTTTCTTCTTCACTTTCAGTCATGAGACATTGATTGTCATACAAATATCTTTGCCATCTTTGCATAGAAATGTCCTAAGAACCACTTGTTTACATCTTCTATGAAAGGCCTATTTACTGGTAGTACCAGTTCAATAATACAACCTAGCACAGAACAGTATATTCATAACTTTATCAATTAAAGCAGTATTAAATTCCACTGTCCAGACAAGTACAGGTACATTACTGCTCCACATAGTATATAGGCCAGCTTGTGTATGTCCAATTTGTTGAAATGTTCCCTAACCTGATCCTCCTCCACCAAGGGTAAGTCTTCCTTGGTCTGGACTTTCCCACTGCTTTCAGGGACATGGGATTCCTGAAGGCTGCTTGTACCAGTAAGAACTGCAACAAAGGATGATTGTCCTTTTTAATGTCCATCAGAAATTACCTGTCCACTCATCAGTGGGCTCACAATTTTCCTAGTCTTCCTTTGGCTGCTGCTACTCCTGAAGAAGTCCTTTGTGTTGCCTTTCATGTCCCTCATCATAATAAACTACAGGTGCACACCAGGACAGCCTGGGAGTAATGTAGAGACACTATCAGCCTCTGTCACTCAGCCACTTTGTATGCTTCCCTTTCACATTTGAGTTGGTCACGATCTCTTTGGTCATCCTGCAGGCCTCCTGCTGCCTTTGCTTGACTTCCTTTGGGTTGGAATGGTTCATTCTTGAGACTGGAGGTGGTGATACCTGAAAAAACAACCTCTCCTGCACTGCCCTCCACGACTGTACCCCCATGGGACTCTTCCAAGATGCTGCCTGAGAAGGACAAATTCTGCTCTCTGCAACTCCAGGGTTGTGATCCTGCTTAGGTTTTGTGATACTTTCTCCTGGGATCCTGAACTCCACCTGCTCGCGGACACTGCTAGCAAAGCTGCCCCTGACCTTCATCTTGCCGTCCGTTCTTCCTCATTTCTATGTCTCAGGTCCAGCACAGCATCTTCCATCATTGGCTCCTCAATCACCTGTGTTAGAGAGTTGTCATCGGCACTCTCCAAAACTCTCCCGATTGCTTGGCAGCTGTGGTTTGTATCGCTGCAGCACAAAGTGGGGCGACTCAAGGCTGCAAGAGGCTGTGGACACGAGGCTTCTTTTCATTGTGTGAAGAAGGCCTCACCTCTGTCTGGGGATGGTGAGTGCAGCCATGGGGCAAAGCTGGTGGTGGGGAAAGGGGGATCAGATTGGGGTGGGGAGGTCTTAGCCCAGCCCTGGCTGGGGACAGCGTGTGCAGCCCCGCTACCCTCCGTGTGCCCAGTCTCGAAAGATAAGCAGGGGCAGGCCCAGTTAGTACTGGGATGGGAGACCCCCTGCAGACACCCTTTCGCCTCTGCCCCTTTCCCTTTTGCGTTTTTCCCCTTCCTCCCCTGCCCTGGACTTCATTGTTCTCCTCCTAAAGCCTCCTCGCACACGATGGGCAAATTGGCCGGATGGGTGCTGGCAGGCGTAGGGCTGCCCTCCCGCCTCCTTCTTGTCCTGCCGGTGTCGCAGTCTGCAGTGTCAGCGCCGCCGGTGCTGGCCCATAGACTGGGGGACACATCCTCCATCTCCTTGGGGTGGGGTGGGTGGAGGTGTCCAGAGGTCTTTCTGCCCAGCTGTCCTAAATGGATGTCCTGGTTCTGGCAGGGACAGGGTTAATATCTGGCACAGCACAGGTATTCCACACCATGTGAGGCCATTCCCAGTATTTAGAGGGAGCTAGCTGGGGAGGGGAGTTCCCAGTTTGGGAACGGTCCAGGTCTGGTCGGTGCGCGTCGGTACGGTACCCCTATTTATACATTCCTCTGCCCCTGCATTGTTTTGTCGATTTTTCTTTGTTGTTCTGTTAAATTGCTCTTTATCTCAACCCACAAGTTTTTGCCTTTTTATTCCAATTTTCCCTCGCTGCTGCGAGGTTTGGGTGAGCGGCCGCGTGGTTCTTTGTGCCGGCTGAGGCCAAACCACGACAATGGACTAAACAGACTTTTGTGTATAAAGATAAATCATAAATGAGTGATTTATGTCATGCCTGACAAATTTGTTAGCCTTCTACAAGGTTGCAGCGTTGGTGGATAAGGGGAGAGCAAAAGATGTAATCTACCCGATTGCTTGGACTTGTGCAAGGCATTTGACGTCTTGCATGACATCCTGGCTTCTAAATTGGAGACATGGGTTTGACCAATGGACCACTTGGTGGATAAGGAACCGGATTCATGGCTGCACTCAAAGAGTTGTGGTCAACAGCTCGATGTCCAGTGGCAAGCAGTGATGAGTGGTGTTCCTCAGGGGTCCGTACTGGGACCCGTGCTGTTCAACCTATTTGCTGGTGATGTGGACGTTGGGAATGACTGCACCCTCACCACGTTTGATCATGACACCAGCTGTGTGGTGTGCCCAACATGCTGGAGGGAAGGGATGGCATCCAGAGGAACCTGGACAGGTTTAAAAAGTGAGCCCATGCAAACCTCATGAAGTACAAGGCCAAGCACAGGATCCTGCAGGTGGGTCAGGGCAATCCCAACAAATACCGGCTGAGCGGAGAATGAATTGAGATCACCCCTGAGAAGAGGGACTCGGGGGGGTTGGTGGATGACACATGAGCTGATAATATGTGCTTGCAGCCCAGAAGGCCAACCATATCCTGGGTTGCATCAAAAGAAGTGTGGCCAGCAGGTCGAGATCATGCTGCCCCTCTACTTGTCTCTCGTGAGACCCCACCTGAAACACTGTGTCCAGCTCTAGAGCCCCCAGCATAAGAAGGACGTGGACTTGTTGGAGTAGGTCCAGAGGAGGTCAACAACCGTGATCATCAGGCTGGAGCACCTCTGCTATGAAGACAGGCTGAGACAGCTGGGGTTGTTCAGCCTGGAGAAGAGGTTCCAGGGAGACCTCTTAGTAGCCTGTCTACTTCAGATACTGTCACAGTATCTGACAGGGGCCTTCAAGAAAGCTTTTTTCAGGGACTTTTTACAAGGGTATGTAGTGATAGCATGAGGGGTAATGGCTTCAAACTGGAAAAGGGCAGATTTAGATTAGATCTCAGGAAGAAATTTTTCACTATGAATGTGGTGAGGCACTGGAACAGACTGCCCAGGGAAGTTGTGGAGGACAGTTGTGGAGGACACAGGACGCAGGGCATGTGCGGACTGCCGTGGGCAGCCTTGACACAGCGGGAGCTGCATAACATCAGGGAGTTGTGCCTTGAGATTTATAACGAGCAAGTTAAAAGCACAAGGGTCAGTATTATGAGATAGACCAACACATGACATATTATTGTGAGTATATGCTAAACATTATCTGATCAGAAACAGCTAAGAGAATCACAGAATCATTTTAGTTGGAAAAGACCCTTAAGACAAATCGAGGTCAACCATAAACCTAACACTGTCAAGTCCACCACAAACCCACATCCCTAAGCACCACATATATGTCTTTTAAATACCCCCAAGGATGGAGACAGCCACTTAACCTAGGCAGCGTGTTCCAACGCTTGACAACCCTTAAGGTGAAGAATTTTTTCCTAATATCAAATCTAAACCTTCCCTGGTGCAACTTGAGGCCATTTCCTCGTTCTGTCACTTGTTACTTGGGAGAAGAGACTGACCTCCACCTCAGTACAACCTCCTTTCAGGTAGTTGTAGAGCAGGAAGGTCTCCCCTCAGCTTCCTTTTCTCCAGGCTAACAACCCCAGTTCCCTCAGTCGCTCCTCGTAAGACTTGTGCTCCAAACCCTTCACCAGCTTCATTTCCCTTCTCTGGACACGCTCCAACACCTCAATGTCTTTCTTGTAGGGAGGGCCCAAAACTGAACACAGTATTTGAGGTGGGGCCTCACCAGTGCTGAGTACAGCGGGACGATCACTTCCCTAGTCCTGCTGGCCACGCTATTCCTGACACAAAGACAAAGAGCCCCTTCCAGATGACTATACGCACTCCATCTCTTCCACAAAGCACACAGCAGACAGACTAGGAAGCATCACACTGTTCTTTTTCCCCATTTTTCATGAATTGTTAAATAAATGTTTTATACAGTTCTGGCAAAATGAAATCTGAATAACTCAAAAAACAGTCCACTATTCCAATAGCTTTGAGAACTCCTGCAAACAATTAACCCAGTTCCTACAATCCACGTAGCTGGAATTTTTAACTGCTTTAATTTCCCACAATATTTACTTCCGATTGTTGTGTTTGAGACATTATTAAATGTATTTGCCAATTAAGTTATTTTTCATCTCCAATTCTAACAATGAAAACATAGAGAATAAAAAATTAAATGTCATTCCAACAATACCACAACTATATATGCTATTTGCAAATTCAAATAACAAAAAGTTTCTTCATACAGCCCAGCACCAACATTTCCTGGTTTTAAGTATATGTAGGACTATGCATGCGTGAGCACATATAGGATATAAGAAAAAGTAGTCACAGACACAGTATTTAACCTGAAAAGTAAGCATCTAATTGTGTCCCACTTCTAGGAAACAGCCTGTTTACAGAGAAATTATGTCAGCAGTGTCTGTTTAGAGGATACTTGAAGATAGGAAAAAAGCATCCCCAAGAGCTATCAAATAATAGCAAGCATTTTCTCCTTCCTATAATATCAGATTGTAAGTAGTAGAGATCCACACTAGAAAGTTAAGATGTGGTAACTGAAAGTTTGTATTTGTCTCATTCAGAAGGATAGCAGCTCTTAGAAGTGCTGCTGAGCTGCAAGCAGCCAGCCTATAACAATAGATGCAGCATCAGGCAATTGATTTTTTTATTTTTCTTTTTGCTACAGCCTGGATGAAAGGTAACAGTTTTTCCACAAAGCCGCCATATAGAAACACTGTGCTAATCGAGAAACAGATTCCCCAAGTAAATAAACTAGTACAAAAGCTTTGTGGGTTCACAGGCAGCTGAATGTAAAAATATAATTCTTAGGGCAAGGAATTGTCCCTTATTGGGATTTTAACCTCTCGGGTTTTTTTTTTTTTTCCCCAAAATAAGAGAAACTTAAGCCATCACATTAAAAACTTCAGTAACACAGACAACTGTGTCAAGGTCCCAGAACTTGACAGTCTGTCTTCCCTAAGCTTGAAACAAATACCCTCTGAAACGAAATCCTCCTCTCGTGACTTTTGAGGTCATCAGGACACAAAGTCTTTCACAAAAGACCTTATTCATGCCAGCAGTCCCCAGATGTCTTTTTTTTTTTTTTTCTGGATACACGGTAGAGGAAAGGTGGTCTGCGCTTGTTCTTGACTGATGGAAGAAGTATGCATATTTAGAAAGAGGTGTCTTTGGTCATTTGTAACTGGGAAAAACTCAGAAAAAAATTGTATCATTTTCCTTTTCTTTCAAAGATGTGCTTTCTTTAATCTACCACAACCCTTCACATCTTTTTCCAATCAATAACCAAGTTCTAGAAGTTATAACTAGCCATCTCAAGAAATCTTTTCATCTGAAAATACACGTGCTGTCAGATTTTGGTGTAACATGTACTTTCTTGCTGCAAAACACCTTGGCTGGTGTAATTATTTTTGTTGATTTTTGTCTTTTCAACTGAGTTTTTCTTTGTAGCTTGCTATATTCCTCAAGACTAAACATTCAGTAAGAGAGAAGGCAGACACTTTTTCTTACATAAAACATGTAAGTAGAAGTTTATGGACTATTTCTGCATGTTACACGGAAAATGACCAATTCCTATATTCTGCATAGAGTCAGTTTTCAAAGCATTTGCACCTACAAGTGTTTGGGGTCCACACACAGAAACTGCTATAATAGTCTGGATGACACACGCTGGCTTTAAGTCGCAATTCTGTAGACTGGTTACCAATTTACCTTATTAACCATTTCTGTCCTGAACATTCTTTCCTAAAATTTCTAAAATATCTATTCAGGTTATGCGAAGAGTTCTTTATGAAACCTATGATCAATAACTTAAGAGAAAAGATTGCTGTGAGTGGCATTATACCAATATAAAAATATCCCACGATCTCAAATAATATCAATGATTTCTGTGAAAGCTGTCTTGTTACTATTGTATGATGAATGAGGACTATTTCTATGCCAAGTCTAAAAAGCTCTCTTAGTCTAGAAATCAACAGTGGTGAAAAAATATGTAAACAACTAGTGCCTTGTAGGCTGTGATTCATAAGAAACAGGAATTTTTCTTTTGTCTAAGAAACAAATACACTGTAGAGCTAGTAAGTGTCCATTTGTTCATTTTTAAAGACTAAAAAACACCTAGAAAACCAACCTTTTTGCTATAAAAATATCAGTAATAGAAGGGTCCATTGTTTTTTAACAATATAGACTACTTACAGCACAATTTCAGATAACTGAGCACATTTACTAGCTATTTGCCTGAGAAGTGGGAGAGCTTTTCCTCTTCCTCAGCTGCTCACTTTGAAGACTACTCACTTTCTATAAACTATTTTAAAACAAAATTTGTTTGCCTTCAGATCTCCGGATTACAACTCTAGCCTCCATTCACAATCACTCTTAAAGCTTACAAGTCCTTCACTCATTAACGCCAACTGAAGAAACAGTATGTACTTGGCCAATAGAGTCCTGAGTGCAGGCAGCCTTTAAGATGTCTGCATGAGCCAATCCTGGAAGGAAAAGAACAATGTGGACAAAGTGAATACTTCTGGGAAATGCGTGCAGAATGGATCTTGCAGTGAAACCCTTTCAGGAGCGCTCACGGAAGCCCCATAAAACATGGGTTTGTGAGCTCCATGCTGCAGCACAGCTGATCACTTGATACATACTCTTACAAACTGGGAGACTTTTCCGGAACCTTCACCATGCTCCAAAGACACATAAATGTGTAATAAAACATAAAATAAATAAATAAATAAATCACAAGATGAACTTTAAGACTGATGGCAAGCCAGAAAAGCAGAATGGCTCAATATGACTATCATGTTGCTTGACCAGTGCTTCACCCTTTAATCCAGTTCTGCTGATTTTCTTTTCCTCTTTACTGATTTGTGACGACTCTTGTTTTGTAAGTACTGTGATAAAAACCCCTACAATCCCACCTGATTAATCTAGCACAATGCATATCTAAATGGGTCAATGAAGCCTTTCCAGTTACCAGCTGGTAACTGGATCTGTCCAAGGATCAGTAAAGCAAAAAACCCAAAACACAAACCAGTAAGGGTGATTTAATTATTGCAGTCATCAAGGAAAAACAAATTAAACAGCCAATTTACGTGAAAATGGCCTATACAGGACTCTTGTGCTCAAGCCTTATGACTGGACTTTGTGCCTCATTTCAACACACACCATTTTAAGCAGTATCCGTTAAAACTGAGATATGACTAGTACAAAACATTACAAAATTATAAAATTTCTGAAGCATTACAAAAACCCTATTACTTCATAGCAAGGGTGAAGATAAAAGGTCTGATAAAAGCATTAGCAGTCCTTGCAGCTAAAATTTCAAACTACTACAGAATTTTCATGTTGAAAGTAGAATACAAGTAGCATCATACTTCAAGCTAAGAGAACCGACAATGAGGACACACAAAATGTCTATATTGTCAGACACACAAAATGCCTTCCATATGCCTAAGCGGCATGAGAACTTGAATTTCTATGTTTTAACTGTTATAGTAAAAACTTCAAGCACCATACGTTTCTAAACAAATTCGTGTTTAGCCTGGCAATCTTAAAACTCAAATTGTGTTGACCAATGATGTCAAAAACCTTGACAGATGCAGCAAACAAACATGGAAATATGTAGATATCCATAATTTTCCAGCTACAGTAATGACCAAGCTGACTCTAGTTACATTTCAGTTAAGTTTCAGTAACGTACTTCCATAAAACAGACAAATCTTTTTGTTACTAGAATTAATTGCCTCTAAAATTTAAATATCTAAACGTGGTGTTACCTTCATGGCATGGATTTCTTCTATTAACCGCTCAACTCGTTTTTGATTCTTTAATTTCAAGTCTTCTGAACCCCTGCAAATGAAGACTGTCTTTATTAAAAAAATCTGGGTTTTGTTCATTTTATTTCCCTGTGGGCTAATACAAAGTAGCAAAATAAAAAGTATCACAAGATATTTATGTTTATGATCACAGTATCATAAACACATTCCCTTGTCTTTAAATGAGCATTTTAGCAGAGTTGAACACAATCTAATGCTTCCGCTGCTCTGAACAGAGGAAAAAACACTGAGGATTTACCAGAATAATAAGACAGACAAATGTTACTTTATTAGAAAATAGTAACTACAGTTCATATCAACGTACATAGAAGACTCTAATATTAATCTCAAATATAATTACATTTTAAGGTCTGCAATACTTGAATATAAAATATCATTGGGATTGCTTTTTATTTTGCACAATTTGCTAAAAATGTGGGAGAAGAGTATGCTCAATTTACACTTTGAACACATTAACAGATGCATCTTATACCATCTCCAACAAGACATACCATAAGTTACTCTGGGCCAGTTATCTTTAAAAACATAATCTACAAAATGCCACCTACTTACTTAAATACTAATTATTAAAAATCAAGTATGACCTGTATATCTACGCAAACTGAACAATATTTTTTTGATATAGAATCTTACATACAACTTCAGTGAGAAAATGTTACATAATTTACATTCAACAGCAGAACAACCTAAAAGATCAAGTCCGACACTTTTAAAAGTGCTGTAAAAGGTTCTATAACTGATTGGGATTAGCTTCCAATACACTAAATCCCTTTAAAAAACACGTTATCCCAATTCTGCTTTATGAAACTGCTTTTCAGTTAGTATTTTTAATCTATCTAAAGTGACGTAAAAATAAGACAAACGGAATTTATGCATCATAGTGCCATAAGTTTTAAACGTAATACATGTTTCTCCCACTTCTTCATTTCTGGGAAAACAATGAAGATACTGTCTCATTTATAAGCACACAAACAAGAACACTGATATTTAAAACTGACTTTTTCAACTTTAACTTCCCAATGTGTCTGGTTAGTCGGCGAATAGTCAGGACTCTGGCCTTCTTCACATCTTTTCTCATCTTCACAACCTGCCAGAAAGACAGAAGATGTTATAAAGCTTATTTTCCTTGATTAGTTCCCATTTACAATACATTGACTTAAATTTTAGAAATTAGTTCAATGAAAAGAACTGTTTTTGAAAACAGAGTGCATTCCCCTGCTAACCAAATCCCAGCACAAACGAATTCAGATTTCATTTAAAATCAAACTGCTTCCATAAACATCAGAGGAAGAACAACCAACAGTCTAAAAATGTGTCTGAGGTCTAAGCAGAAGACAAGACATTCCTAACTAGCCATACTTTAATATTATTCTTAGAGCTAGACTGAGCTAGAGATTTGAAAAGACTCACCTTTTGCCTTCACTTTGTCTATTTTTGTTCCGGTGAAATAGCACCAGTACTTTTCCATTAGTACATAATACATAAAAGTATTTTTGTTATGAAAGATTTTGAAATATTAAGGAAGACTCCCAAACGAAACATTATATATTATAGAACAGAATTTGAGATATAAAAATTGTTTTACATATTTGAATTGATTTTTGTTGAAAATAAAATCAAAGTGATTTCCAACTCGTTACAGCCTCTTTCAGCTCCCTACCCTAACCAGTATTCTGCTCCCAAAATGTATTTCAAAGTATACAGTATTAAAGAAAACCTGACAATGATGTTTTGGTCCTATTTCTCGCCCCAAAATAAATGAAACAGAATTCTGATTACTATTAGACAGATAGCACAAACAGAAGAATCCTTGGAATCTTTTGCTGTTAAATTCCATCATGGGAAACCTTAGGCCCAGGTATTGTCTTGTCAATGACGCACATTTTGGATACAGGGAGTCAACAGTGACTTATAACACTGCTTTTTTTACAACTCAAACCCCAACCCTTATTTATTCAGCTATATCTTACTATCTCTATTAATATTTTGTAATTAACAGCTAAACTGAGATACTATAAAATATTAAAACAAATAAACAAAAAATCAGCCTTTCTGACAAAAAGCCAGATTTCTCTTAAATGTATCCAGTGAGATAAGTTTCAAAATAAGCTGGCACCTCTCTCTCAAGGAAGTTCTTTAGCTAAATTTCTATCCTCCCATTTCTCAGCAATAACATCAAAATGCACAGAGAGAAGGAAAAAGGCAAAGACGGTTTTGGTGACAAGAACGACTAACTTAAAATCAATGTCCTGTTCTAAAACTGGTACTGCAAAGGACTTGAATTAACAGCAGAAACCACGTGCCAAAAAGCACCTGTGTCAAATCTCTGCTAGACAGCAGCACTGCTCAAGTCCTCATGCGCTAAGGAACATTACAATTACATCGTTAACATTACAATTTGCCATCTGAGCATGTAAACATTTCTTTCTAGAAGATACTGAACAGAGTCATCACAGCTCCCTGTATTAAATCTTCTAAATGGAAGGAAGAAAATAAAGCCTCTTTTGGATGAATACCTCTTAGATATTATGTACACTCAGAGTTAGGCACTTCAGATGCAAACTGGGTATGGCTTCTAAGAAAGTTGGGGATCGGGGGAGAGGTGTTTATTTTGGTTATTGTTTGTTTTTTAAAAGTAACCATTAAAAGCACCCACCAGCTACACACATGAATTTAAATAACTCATACTTTACATGTTAGTTACTGCAGATCCAAACATGAAGTATATTTAACTTTCTCTCAAAAATATTTTGTAATGTATTTTTAAATAGAAATATTAATGCAGACACTGCATGTTTCCGGGCCTACAAGAGCCAAAACCCAGCCTTCCCTGCTGCCAGCCAATGAAGGCTGTATAGACAAATGACAGCAGGAATGAGGGAAGGTATTCGCTCTTTGGCAGGCCAGGAATATCAATTTATGTAATCCAGTCACTTCTTTCACACGGGACAGTATGCAACAACTGTGTTCTTGGAAGTACTCATAAAGTTCTCAAGAAAGCAGTCAGTTCTTTGGGACAGAAATCAAAAAAAGTTTTGCTTTAGATTTACAGTGTGACTGAAACAATGGGACTTAGACCACCAGGGTGGCTCCTAGGACTCACTGAACCATCTGTCTCTTGTGTTACAAAGTGAGATAGCCAACTTCCTCTTGAGTGAAAAAAAAAAAGCCAAAAAAAAAAGCCACCAAAAACAGTAGCAGATTTTGAAAAATAATAACTATTTACTCATAATAAGTAAGATTTTTTTTTTAATATATAAATAGGTTAAGAAAAGACAACAAGAAAAGGAGAAGTCTTTGCACCGAAACTTAGAAAGGCTGCAGTGTAAGTCAGGCAGGGTCAAACTTGCCAATCCTTTAAGACTGGGCAATGAGGATTTTTAATCTACTCAAAGACTGCAGTAAACACAAAAGAATAATTATAAACACAGGCAAATCTCAAAGCAAACAATTTCTTGTATCAATAGGAACAAATCCTAGGATTCCTGGAAACCCATGGAGTCTGCAATCGTAAGTGGAAATAACCACTTGAAGGATTCCTTCCAACTAAGAAGAAGAGATGCTTTCCTTTGTTGAAGACATTTCTTTATTCTGTAGGAAAAAAGTATCTACAAGGCAATTATTAATACTAAGAAATATCTGTGTTTATTAATGACTAATACATATTTATTAATTATAATTCTCAAATAGTAAGAAGAGATAATATAAAAGAAGTAGTAATATAAAAGTAAGAAGAGGTTATATGAAAGCAAGAAGAGGTATAGACAATATAGAAGTTAGTAGATCTAAAAGAAATAATAGGGGATATGAACTAACTTTTAAAAGCAAGCCTAGGCAGTAACACATTCTGGCCTGAAAGTACATAAGCATGTTTTAAAAGCTGTGGTTAGGAATAAAAATCACATCCACTCTGTACTGTGAGCCTTCCACAGTACAGTAATTACTTATATTGCTACAGATCCTAAACAAAGAAGAAATGCAAAAAAATTCCATGGTTGCAGGTATTCCACAAAGACAGGCTTTCATCATCCCACCAGCTTGCAACCTATAGTGAGCACTGCCACTAAACAGGACATTGCACACAAGCCATTTCAAGCCATGGGCCAACAGTACCCGCTGCCGTTTCAAGAGATAAAGATCCCAGCGCAGGATCAGCGGATTACTGGTCAGACAAGAACTAGAAACCCTTTCCTGTAATTTACCTTTGCCCAAGGAGTGCACATGATTGAGGGGGATGATAATAGGAATTGGTGACTTCAGCACAACCTATGCTAAAGGGAGACTTGGCACACAGCTCCCAGTACTCGCTGTGCGTAGCAGCAGTACCTGGCAATAAAAAAGAGCCCCAATTTGGATGGATGAGTACACCTGGCATGGTAAAAAGGAACAAGAGGGTGTACGTCAAACCAAGAGGGTGATTTCCAGCAAACAATGCATCTAACAACTGTGTGTTTAAAGATATCACAAGAACTATATTTAACCCAGAATTTACAGCTGAGGATGGGAGAAACCAACAGCTTCAGCCACTTTGCCTTCTTATTCCGAGTTGCTCCTGCCTCTTAAGGACGAATAACCATTCCCAGAGATTTGTCCTCTTGTGTGGTAGTCCAATTAAGCCGCCCCCAATTCTCAGCATGTCCAAGCCCTTCCCATGTCCAAGCAGGGGGAATAAAGGGAGAGAAATTGACACAAGACTGTTTAATTGAACCTTTGATCTCTGTGTTTCCTTCTAGCTTTTTTTTGCAAGAAAATAGATTGGTTTGGAAACTGGTATTTCAGTCATAGTTAAAAATTACTTAATTTCAACAAAAATCTTGGAAAGACTGAATCGGCACCTGAAACAGTGTTGGACTTACTAGAAAGGGCTTCTGATCACATACATTATCCCTTTTAAATTAAGTGGACATGGTTATTGTATATAATACAAGACAAAAAACATGCGTAATAGAACAGAAAGCTATTTTAAAAGCCTCCCACATAGTTGAGCTGTTACATAAAAACTTGATGAAAATTTTAAAGTTTCTTGAAATGTAAGGTATTCTTAGATGAAAGACACCCCCTTCCTTCCTCCCCCACAAAAAAAGAAAAGAAAAAAAAGTCTGGTTTAGGTTCCAAAGACCTAAATCACTACGGAAAAGTCCTCACGTTGGTGACGGCAACAAAATCACACCAAGCAACGTGGACAAAACAGGAGTACAGGTGCAATATTAGATTCTAATTCACATGACTAGTCAAAGGTATTTGACTTCACATTTTTAAGACAACAGCAGCAAAGTTTTCAAAGGCACACTACATTAGAATAAAATGTTATACTTGGCCACTTCTGAAACTTGTTTTGAGGTCTGTACAGGCAACATGCCTCCAAACTAAGCTAGTGTTCATCCAATTAGAAAAAAATAAAGGAAAATGTGACTAAGGATTTGTAGATGTATCAAGAAAGGTACGTGTCTACTCTGAGCTATAGTATCAACTACACTTGACCAAAAAAACCCCCAAACTATTCTTCAAGAAATTTTAATCCAATGGATTAAGAGAAAAAATAAGCAATAACATGTTTTCACCCATGACCTGTTTAACATATACCATTCAAAAACACTGAAATACTGGAAGAACTGTGTAGGTTAACAATATGAAAACAGTTTTTTTATGTAACCATGTACAAATGCTAGTACTGTACATGAAAATACCTGAAGGACCCAGAATATCTTAAGTTCTTCTAACTCAAAGTTAATAAAAGTTTACTTACACAGTCAGCCCCAGCTATCCAAAATGCATGAAAGCCAATAAACTGATGGCCATGTCTTTTTACTCTGAGCAGCCTGAAGAACATACAACTGTTCTCCTTGGGCTTCAGCCTATGAGGTGCTGAACATTTTGGGCCTGACCCAATAATGCACTTAAACAAATTATTAAATCCTTAAACAACCAGCACTAGACAGACTGGAGTTTCTTCATCCGCTTCTGCTTTATGCCAGCACATAGTCTAGTCCTAGTTCTTGTACAAGTAACCAGAAAAGACAAATCACTCTCTTTTCCTCAAAGGAGGACACTGGACCTAACGTCATGCAGTGACAACGTTTTAAGAGTTCACAGTGTTCTGAAATATCCATAATGTTACACAAACACACACCCACATTAAACTGAGGCCTCCCTCCTCTCCCCCAACACAGTGAGGTCTCTCCTATATGAATATTGTCTTCAAGGTCCAGACAGAATTGCAAAAAAATTTCATTTACAGTTTGAAGATATCATTCCTAAGCAATGTTCTGTAGTTTTACACAGAGATGTCCAAGTCCACTTTAAAATATAAGGTCTCATGTCTTTTCTATCACTTCATTCTTTGGTGGGGAAAAAAAAAAGGGTAGTTCTGAGTTTGCTTTTCTATTTCAGTTTCTTCCTGTGCTCTCCAGGCTAACAGGCTTTATCTGACATGAAGGGTTACATCTGAGAGCTGGATGACAATGAGAAAACAAATTACCACATACCTGCACAAACTAGGTCTAGTGAATGAATGATAGTAATAAATGAAATTGTAGGTACAAGCTATACCTCATTCCTAGAGGAGACCTTTCACGCCTAGCAGGTTGAAATAAGAGTGATCCATTGAGATCAAAATGGGTCAAAGGAAGAGATTGAAAAAAATATTTACATGTGCCCAAAGGTATACGATAGCTTCTTCATTTTACTGCATTAATAACTTTGCTTCTGAACCCCCTCAAGTTTAAGCAGCCCTGCTTCAGTAGAAAGGGAAAAAGTCATTAAAAACACACCAAAACCAGTTGTGTATGTTGCCTAAATTATGCATCAACAACTGTCAAAGCAAGAAATCCAGCTTAAAAAACCCCACAAAAACGGTGAAATATATTTAAGTTGAGTATGCAAGGTCTCTCCAATACCTACAAGAAAAACATGGAACTAAGTAATGTTTCAGTTCTTGCTGATCTTCTTTCCTTTCCTCATTTTAGGGCACACCAAAAGCACTGGTTTCATTTTATAGTTACTTGGCAGTCTTCTAACCAAGAAATTACTATGGCAACAGAGGATTCTAAACGTTAATTTTTGATGCTATTTGGCAACAGAGAGTTTTAAAATTCGAAACACCTGCAGCTGGAGCACATATTAGCCAGAACTAACAATAGTACATAATCTTTTGAGTGAATAATCTAAGTGAAAAAATGTTTCTGGAACTTCATTACAAATATTTCTCTCTATTATCTGGAATGTCAGCTTGAAAGATCTAACGATTTCTAGATTCTTAGGAAAAGTCAGGAATTGCCAAGTTGACTTTTTTTTCTGTTTTAGAAAAAGAATCACTATATTACAGTACATATTTTATACATGTCAAAATATCTGGAAAGAGCAAGTCTTAGACTTATTACAGCTTCATATATTTGCATTATAAAAACATATATAGGTAGGGAGGTAAAGGCAGCAAGAATAACATAAATGTGGAATATCAGGGTTCAGTTGCTCAGTTTTAGGAGAGTCTTACACAAATATATATCCACAGAAAAGAAAAACTCCACACATCCTAATTTTACAAAAAACCAAACAAGGTGAGTTTTCAGCCAGCTCAGTTTCCTGAACAGTTTCCCCTCACAGTCACATGAACACAAACCTAGCTCCAGCGCAAAAGAGCAAAGTGAGAACGTACAGATGGAAACAAAGAGATGGGCTACAACAAAGCATAAGATCAATGAGCTACCACTGTATTTGACCTAAGGATCAAATCCCAGCAAAGAGAGTGCTAAGAAACACACAGGTTCTTCAGCTAGTGTCTGTGACCTATCAACGTGGCGTTAATCTTGCCTCTGCCATCTTCAGCTACAAGCAAACAGGTTCAAACCACATGGACTCAATTATATCACAAAACATCTAACAAAACATAGATAAGTTCATAAAACATGAGGTAACTTTTTCCAGATTAAAATACAGCACCTGCTGCACAAAGCAGGAGCACCATCACTAGCTGGAGGCACCTGCAAAGCAAAACGCCCACAGCTTGTCAGGCCTCTGGGCAGTCACCCCACCAGGTTCCCAAGGAGAGCTGCTGAGGACGAATGGGAAAAAGCACACTGCCCACTTGGGTATGCTTCCACCATTCTCACAGGAAAAGTAATGCACACACACTCCTTGTGAGTTACTATCAAACCCTTCCTCCACAGTCTGTCCATGCTGCTTTCTTTGTACTTTCTCAACTGAAGCACTGAGATACGAGTTTCTTTTTTCAATATAGCACTGTATTTTCTCCTGCATGGAGAACAACTGTAATTTCTAACATAATTTCTTCAAGTGGAAACCACAATGAGCGCTCAGACTGCTAGCAAAGATCATTTTCATCTAAAGGTTTTGAAAAGCAATTCCAAATATCTCAGACAGTTGGGACAGAGTACGGCTAGTCTAGAATTACTTGTTTATTGCCAAGGACCAAAATTTAATGGATTTACTGCTTCAAAGTCAGTGCCTCACTGTATGGAGTCAGGCTCTATGTAGTACTTCAGAAAGCATTTGATCTCTCATGTCCAAGCCAGGATCATGAGCTGGCTAGACACGTTTCTAAACCCCAAATAAACAGTAGTAGTTGTAAACATGCAGATAAGAACTAACTATGATAAACTAGCCCAAAGATGCTATATTCCATAAATCAGTGCATAGGTCACTACATGGAAATAAAAATTACACACGTCTTCCAAAACAGAGGACTACCTGAAGGTGCTTTCTAACCCTGTATTTGATTGATCAGCTGGACATAAGTTTGCAAAGCCCCAGCTAGCACTCTGCTAAAAATATTTCCATGGAATGTAGCAGGGAGATGTGATGAAGGCAGTCAACGCGGCCAAGCTCAAATAAATGGATTTCTATGTCTAGGAGTTCTTAATGAGACCAGAGCTCTAGCTGGAAGACACATGTGAATTTCACGCCCCCTTATGCTTTGATTTCACAGGAAGACAGCAATAGCAGAAGCTACAGTACTGACATAAGAATTATCAGGATCAACACACGTGAATAAATAATGAGTGGTGAGGGTTTTTTCCACTTTTTCTTTTCAAATAGTGAACGTTTTAAAAGATGAAAAAGAGAGCACTGCTCCCATGGCAACATTTAGAATCTCTACATTACTTGCCTAATCTGAAGCACCATACCATGACTATACTAACTCACAACCAATCTGTGTAATTTTTTTGCACTGATCACAAACATTATCCAAACCTATGGAGTTGAACTGTCATCATGGGAGAGAAAATTGTG
This sequence comes from Chionis minor, assembly GCA_013398295.1. Lineage (NCBI taxonomy): Eukaryota > Metazoa > Chordata > Aves > Charadriiformes > Chionidae > Chionis > Chionis minor. The sequence continues at coordinate 823,754 of VZSF01002182.1, forward strand.
GCAAAATTGGGTATGACACCTTTCACATAACAACGTCAGAAATGCAACAACAGCGTTTCCAGCATTGATTTGGGGGTGGTGGTGTGGTTGCTTTGGCTTGGGATTGGTATTCCTCCCTCTTCACTCCTGCCCTGTTAAAGATGCACAGTCATGTTGCTACTTCCTCTTCTTCCACTTCAGGTAAGATAAGCACCTTTCTGTAGAACTGCACAGTTGTTAAAAAAAGAGACAGTCAGAAGAAGTTTACCAGCTTACACCCCTACTCCAAGGCTATTTTAAAAATATAACATAACTCAGGTTAATGTATAGTTTTCAAAGATTAACCTCCTTTTATCTAAAAATGAGCCTGAGCAACGCTGTTGAGCGCTTGCCACCCTTTCGCTTACCACAATTCACGAACCACTATTAACCTAACCACCAGCAAGGAGCTAGAACTCTCTCTTCTGACTTCCTGGTACCAGATCAGCAAGCACTTTAAATGCAAGCTAAATTCAGTCCATCTGTCAAAGCCTCAAAAACATCAAGGGATGGGTTTGTCTCACACAAATGAGAGATGCAAGACTTCTTGCTAAGTAAGCCAGCAAGAGGTCTACTAAGCACCAACTCCTTTGCGAAAGAATGTAAAACTAAGGTATTTGAATAGATATCACTCCATCGTGCAAGAGAAGCAGCAGCAGAACAACTAGTTGGCAGCTCAGCTGAAAGGACCTATCAGTGCATCATATCATTTTCCCTCATTCTACTTCAATTTGCTTGTCTCAGTCATGGGGTATCAGTCAGTTGAAAGAGCGCAACGTAGAAATGTTTACAAGATGGGAACGGTAGGCGTGAAAAAACTTTGGCAAACTGTAAACACAGTGCTGTTTCCCTTATATTCTTCTCTACCACTGCTCATTTACTTCCACATACCACTTGACTGCTGAATATTCATGGCATCATAGAACAGTCTGGGTTGGAGGGGATCTTTAGAGATCATCTAGTCTTACCCCTCTGCAATAAGCAGGGACATCTTCAACTAGATCAAGGTGCTCAGAGACCCATCCAGCGTGACCTTGAATGTTTCCAGGGATGGCACATCTACCACCTCTGGGAAACCCGTCCCAGTGTTTCACCATCCTCACTGGAAAACATTTCTTCCTTATGTACGATCTAAATCTACTCTCTTTCAGTTTAAAACCATTACCCCGCATACTATCGCTACATTCCCTGATAAAGAGTCTGTCCCCATCTTCTTATAAGCTCCCTTTAAGTATTGAAAGGCCACAATAAGGTCTCCCTGGAGCCTTCTCTTCTCCAGGCTGAACAATCCCAACTCTCTCAGCCTGTCCTCACAGGAAAGGTGCGCCAACCCTTTGATCATTTTTGTGGTCCTCTTCTCCACCTGCTCCAATAGGTCCACGTCTTTCCTGTGCTGAGGACTCCAGAGCTGGATGCAGTACTCCAGGTGGGGACTCACCAGAGCAGAGCAGAGGGGCAGAATCACCTCCCTCGACCTGCTGGCCACACTTCTTTCAATGCAACCCAGGATACAGTTGGCTTTCTGGGCTGTGAGCTCATACTGCTGGCTCACATCCAGTTTTTTATCCACCAGTACCCTCAAGTCCTTCTCTGCAGCAGCGCTCTCAATCCCTTCATCCTCCAGCCTTGTACTGATACTGGGGGTTACCCTGACTCAGGTGCAGAACCTTGCACTTGACCTTGTTGAACCTCATGAGGTTCAAAATAACCGGCTGGTAAATTGCACTTGATTCAACGGGCATTTCAAGCTCCTTCATACTTCTTCTGGCCAACCAGTGGTTCTTTTCATGCTACAGTTCACTTGCAAGAAACTACATAACTTCAGTGTTTGCGGATGATCCATCACTACAGCACTAACTGGGTGTGGAATGGGAATGGGGAAATAGGGAGAGTGGCAGCTATATGCCAATTAGCTCTACAAGAACACATGCTGCCCCTTCTTTTTGCACTGATAGAAGTGATCTCATATTATTCATGCATTCATTTGTTTTGTAAGTGCTTTGGACAACATCCAATAGAAAGCAACTTTCATTCAGAAAAGTGGCACAGATTATGATGGGCTTTAAAAAAAAAGTAAGGAATCAGCACCTGAGCTGACTCAAAACTTAAGATGGAAATTGTGAAGACGGCCAGCCAAACCAATTCTTTTATGTATAATTTTGCTATCTAATAGTTTATTTAGACTTGAAGGTCTTTAAACATTACATCAATTTGTATAACTACTTTTATGTGACACTGATGTTATAATAGATTACTTACAAGCTCAAAAAATGAAGGAAAACATATCCTATCCTACATTTAAAACACATTATGTGGATGTCATCTTAAAGGTCCCACTTTCTCAATTTTGTTTCAAAAGGTAGATGCTCAAAATTTGTTTGCTGCTCAGCATTTCCAATTGACTTTAATTAATGACCATTTTTGTAGTGATACTGGTATTGCCTCCTACCGTTACCAGAGAAAAACCTCAAGAGTCCTGAGAGCCAATACATTACAACTTTTCTAAGCTACTCTGAAAGAGCAGAACATTAAAACTGTGTGTATTCTGGAATTAAATTTGTTAACCTGGTTTCTGAGGAAATTAAGTTTGTCAGCACATTGTTTGCCTGTCAGTATCCCTCCCCAGTAATTTTCAGGCTTACTAAATAGAAACCAACTTTGACAAATCAGCACAGCCCAGAGCTCCTACACGTTTCACAAAAACTGGTAGCTAAGTAGGAGATAAGGACTAAAATTAGCATGCCTAGCATGGAAGAAATACACAAGCAGAATTCAGACCTTTTCCATTTTGGCTGCCAATTAGTACACACATACTCAATTGCCAGCATGTCTGGCTCTGAACCAGCTACAGAACACCAGTCCCATCTCCTGATCAGCCAAACAGGTGGAAAACATGGGCCATAACTACAGTTACTGATTAAAGCTCAAAGACAGCAACTCCAAGGATAATACACTAAAAAACTGCAGAGACAGAAATAACTGGTGATACTAGTATAAATTTTTAAGCAATACTAGAGTCAAAACTGTAAGATGCCAGGCATCACTGGTTTTGCAACTTGAACACAGAATATGCTTTTTTCTTACACATTCTTTGGACTGATGTTTTTAATCTGGTGATTGAAGCTTCCAGGGAAATTAGAACACTGACAGCTTACTGAACTGGATAGAAGGAGGAGAGGTTCTTTAGTGCAAGATACTCATGTAAAAAGGAATAATTTTATATTTACTTCAATTACCTTCAGCTTACACCGAGGTCTCACATGCTAAATCAGGGAAAAAAAAGGGAAGCCTGTGTAACATTATAGCAGCACAATATTTGCCAAATATTAATATCTTAATATTACCAGAAAACGCATTATTTTTGTGAATCTGTCATTCAACCAACCACTCATGTTGTACCAAAACTCAATCACTTCAAAATTTCTATTTCAGTGTCACAATAGACTCATGCAGGCATAAAGAAATCATAAAGGAAAAATTTTTTCAAGTTCATTAAACAAGTAGAAGAGAACTCAGCATGAGCTGAGGAGTGGTTAAGTAGAAGAAATACCTATTAACTCACTTCTCAATTTCTCTATAAATCTGAAGGATAAAAACTGAACTAAATACCACAATTTTTAGATTGCCTATAAAGTATAACCTGTTTTTGTGAAGACTGAAAATAAAAGCAATTGATCTTACTATGATAAGAAAAATGAACTTTTTGTTCTAAAGTCTAAACTACTTTTCTTCAAACTGCTCCTTAGTAAAGTTTGTCCCTGTCCATATAAGTAAGAAGAAGAATAAGTACTAGGAATCCAAAGGCAGGAAGGTTAAATACGTGAAAACTCCCATCAAAAATGGGGAGGGTCTCAACTGTCAACTACTGCTGCTGAAATGAAACTCAAGTTTCATAAGCTTTTCTATAGAAGCAAACAACACCTCAAGTTAAATCTTGCAACAATTAAAGCTAATATTCATCATATAATGCTCTCCCTGTTATACTATCCTCAGAAGCTGAAGGAATTTCCATCATGAAAGTATACTTTAAACTAATGATAAAATTTTCTCCTGTCTCAAATCTCTAGCTCCCAATAGTGTTTACCTTATTGTCTGATGCTCAAATATGACACGTTTGAAGTTCAGACAGAAAACAAAATCAATATAACTAGCATCACAGTATCGTAACAAAAAACATCACACAGGAGAAGTAGAGAAGTATGTCATGGAATGAGGGAGTACAAGGAAAGCAAAGAATGATTTCTAGTCCAATAAAATAAGCAAAGAAAGGTTACAGGGAGTGAAGATCTAGGGAAAAATAGAAGAAAATCAGAAGCACTTTTTTCATATGCCTGGGGGGAAAAAAAAAAGCTGTGGCGATAAACTCATAAGTAGTAACATTCACATCTTCAAAGGAAGAAATCCTTTATTAAAAAAAGAAAAGAGAGAAAAAGAAAACACGGGAAGACCAGAAAAGGTTTGTATGTAGTTTTACACCAGCAAAATATTTGGTACCTTTGCATACCTTCTTAAAAAACCTCTCTTCTCCTTATTTTAAAAAAGCTAACAAAAGCAGATTTCAGACTGCTTCTACTAATGGACTATGAAGTTTAGCACAAGGCTCTTCATTTGCCCTATGCTGCCCTTAGCACAAGAGCACCTAGCATGAATATAAAATATACATACGACAACACATCAAATGATTACCACCTCTGTTCAGATTTAGGATACTCTAGTGTCTGGCAAAAGCCATGGCCTCAGAGACTACATTCTGATAAATGTTGGTATATGGGAAATCCAGATTTACACAACAGATTTTTCTGATTTACTAAAACAGGATGAATATTCAACCTGTGTCAAAGACTACTAAAATCACTGGAATGAGAGGTGAGCTCCTCTTGGATTCAAACAGGCTTCTTACTGACCTGCCAGATTCTGAAACAGTATACTACTTCACACAAAAAAACAGCTGTTCCATTAAGGTGTTTTCTGCTATCATGTCTCCGTGATTTATCTTTTTTGTGGGAATTCTTTCCCTCACACAGCAGTTACAGATTAGGCCAAAAAAACCCACCCAAACCCTTAAAAAATGAGGTATTTTAACACCAATACCATATAACTAACTTTTCAGTCTTTCTGGAAAGACAGGAAGAATTCTTCCTAGCAGGAATGGAGAATTACCTAGCTATACCAGTTAGTGTTCTTAATTCCTTGAGAACAGCCTAAAAAGAATCAGTTTCATAATGAGTATTTTTCACAAACACAAAGGAAAGTCAGTGTTTTGAAAAAAAAATTAAACAGAAAAATCCAATAATCTGCATTCTTCCAGGCAGCTTCTTCATGACGTAAAATAGAAACTGGGGAAAAGGAGAAGTATAAAAAGTAGAAGGAATAAAGAGCTTAAAATAACCCCGCCAGATGTCTGACAGACACTATTCTTTTGTTTAAAAACTATACCTTCAAGCAACTAGTTCTCCATCAGGCAGCTGCCAAGACACTAGATCTACAAGATGTTGTGTAGCTATCCCAGTGTTAGTTACTATCAGATTAAAGCAGCACTTGAAGGTTCCTGCAAAATCTTTTTTACTGTAACAGAACAAGTGCTCTCACATTGCCCATCTATTTTAGGTATGGTATGTTTACTGTGCATCCATTTAGAACTTCTCTCCCACAGCAAGTGCTGATTCTGTTGGGGGACTCCCTTCTTCTGAAGCTTGCTACTTTCTTCTCCGGTTTCCAGCTTTTTCATACCAAACACACATTTCCCCTCCTTATGAGCTCTCTTCACTCCTCATACTATTTCCTCTTGCCCAACACACCTCATTACGACCTATCATTTTTGACTTGCAATATTTACAGAATTACCAGCTATCTCTCTCTGCCCTTCCTTCCAAAAGTCTCATTATTTCTGAACTTGTCCATGAGCAATCACCTTAACTGCCCTTTTGCTTTATATCATCTGGAATTCCTATTTTATCGTGCAACTAAGTGTAAGTTATGCTTTCCTGCTCCTATGCTACTCATTTCCTTTGCAGCAGTCCCCCAGTGATTTTTGCCTCTGGATGAAATCCCTTTTTCATTCCTTTGAACCAGTTGCTATTCAAAACAGTTCTTACCAGCCTTTCATGCACTCATCCCTTTGTACATTAGCATATCTGTACATGACCTCAGACTTTTTCTAATGTGCTCTCATAAAATAGCAAAGAGGAATCATAGAATAACTTAGGCTGGAAAAGACCCTTAAGACGATTGAGTCCAACCATAAACCTAACACTGCAAAAACTACCATTAAACCATGTCCGCAAGTGCCATTCCTACCCTGGGCAGCCTGTTCCAATGCTTTACAACACTTTCAGTGAAGAAATTTTTCCTAATATCCATCCTAAACTTCCCCTGGTGCAACTTGAGGCCATTTACTCTTGTCCTATTGCTTGTTTCTTGGGAGAAGAGATCAACCTCCACCTCAGTACAACCTCCTTTCAGGTGGTTTTAGAGAGTGATAAGGTCTCCCCTCAGCTTCCTTTTCTCCATGGTAAACAATCCCAGTTCCCTCAGCCACTTCTCGTAAGACTTGTGCTCTAGACCCCTCAACAGCTTGTTTAATCCCTTCTGGACACACTCCAGTACCTCAGCGTCTTTCTTGTACGGACGGACCCAAAACCAAACACAGCATTTGAGGTGGGGCCTCACCAGTGCTGAGTACAGGGGGACGATCACTTCCCTAGTCCTGCTGGCCACACTACTCCTGATACAAGCCAGGATGCTGTTGGCCTTCTTGGACACCTGGGCACATTGATGGCTCATATTCAGCTGACTGTCAACCAATGCTCCCAGGTCCTTTTCTGCTGCGCTGCTTTCCAGCCACTCTTCCCCAAGCCGGTTGCGCTGCATGGGGTTGTTGTGACCCAAGTGCAGGACCTGGCACTTGGCCTTGTTGAACTTCATGCCACTGGCCTTGGCCCATCAATCCAGCCCGTCCAGTTCCTCTGTAGGGCCACCTGACCCTCAAGCAGGTCAAAACTCAGAAATAACTTGGTGTTGTCTGCAAACTTACTGAGGGTGCACTCAATCCTCTCATCCAGGTCATTGATAAAGATATTAAACAGAACCGGCCCCAGTACTGAGCCCTGGGGAACACAACTTGTGACCGCCTGCCAACTGGATTTAACTCCCTTCACCACAACTCTTTGGGCCCGGCCATCCAGCCAGTTTTTGACACAGTGAAAGTACACCCATCCAGGCCATAAGCAGCCACTTTGTCCAGGAGAATGGTGCGGGAAACCCTGTCAAAGGCTTTACTAAAGTCCAGGTAAACACCATCCACAGCCTCTCCTTTATCCACTAAGGGGGTCATTTTGTCATAGAAGGAGATCAGATTAGTCAAGCAGGACCTGCCTTTCATGAAACCATGCTGACTGGGCCTGATCACCTGCTTGTCCTGCATGTGCTGTGTAATGGTAATAATCTTCCCCAGCACCAAGGTCAGACTGACAGGCCTGTAGTTCCCCAGATCCTCCTTCTAGCTCTTCTTGTAGATCAGTGTCACATT
>VZSF01002182.1:832376-846031 GCA_013398295.1 Chionis minor
GATCAGTGGGGCAGAGTCTAGTTGGAGGCCTGTGACTAGTGGTGTTCCTCAGGGGTCAGTCCTGGGTCCAGTCCTGTTCCATGTATTCATCAATGACCTGGATGAAGGGATGGACTGCACCATCAGCAAGTTTGCTGATGACACAGAGCTGGGAGGGGTGGCTGACACACCAGAAGGCTGAGCTGCCGTTCAGTGCGACCTGGACAGGCTGGAGAGTTGGGCAGAGGGAAAACGTATGAAGTTCAACAAAGGTAAGTGTAGGGTCCTGCACCTGGGGAGGAATAACCCCATGCAGCAGTACAGGTTGGGGGCTGACCTGCTGGAAAGCAGCTCTGCAGAGAGGGACCAGGGAGTCCTGGTGGACAACAGGATGACCATGAGCCAGCAATGTGCCCTTGTGGCCAGGAAGGCCAATGGCATCCTGGGGTGCATCAAGAGGAGTGTGGCAAGCAGGTCGAGGGAGGTCATCCTGCCCCTTTACTCTGCCCTGGTGAGACCACCACTAGAGTACTGTGTCCAGTTCTGGGCTCCCCAGTTTAAGAAAGACAGGGAACTGCTGGAGAAGGTGCAACCTGCTATAGGTTGACCTGCTTTGGCAGAAGGGTTGGACCAGATAATCTCAAGAGGTCCCTTCCAATCCTTAACAGACTGTGATTCTGTGGAAAGTGACAGTAAGTGGCTTGGTGTGCATTCCTGCCAGCTCCCTCAGTACTCTTGGGTGGAATCCAAGTGTATAGCTGATTCTGAAAATAATGAAGACAGCCTGTTATCACACCAAAAATTCTGAGATGCCATCTACCCGACTCATCCTAATGGCTACAAATTTAATGGAAGCTCTATGCTAGTGATATACTGTACGTATTATTTATATAAAAATTTCATTTGTTTGCCCTGCTCCACCACTAGCTTTAAACAATCTGTTTTCTTTAAAAGGGGTTGGCTTTCCTGTGAGTGCTTCCTTTCAAGACCAAAAAAAAAAAAATTACTAATTACTTCAAGATTTTTAGTTTAAAAAGTACTAAGAATTATACCATGATGAATAAATTTTATTTTCCATTGGTCAATTTTATTTTGCTGTATAGTTTTCATTCTCCATTGAAATAACCAAGGTCAGAATCTAGGAAAACGAGCTAAGAACTCCTGAACTGCAGAAAAAAAAGAAAACAGAAATAATGAAGGAATAAACACAATTTTATAGTTATTTTAAAGCATGTTTGGAGATTTTTATTTGAAACTGGCGTATTCTCATTATTATTTGGAAACTGAGTAAGCCAAATCATAAGATGGCACTCTTTTTCTAAAATAGCTTCCAAAGAAAGAGCTATTCCAGATTCACTGCTTACATTTGCACCTTAGCTCACCACACAGTATCTTTTAGGAGAAAGACAAGCCTCAATTCCAACATTTGACTCAAATATGGGGAACAAAAAGTCCCTCACATTTTACTCCTTGCTCTGAGCTCCTCCTCCTACTGGAATACTACTCATTTCTGCTCCTAGTCAGGGTAATCAATTTTTAAGATTGAACACTTTCGCATTGGATCAATTTTAAAGACCTTGCAATGTAACTTTTCACCTTACCAAGCTGCTTGCTATACAATATCTTAAATTGACAGTCCTCCAGTTCAACTGCTGAGAGCCACTTTGTATCCAACGTTTGCTTGACCACAGATAAAAAGCATTTAAACATATGACAGACTAGCTTCCAACACAACTGAATGAATCCAACCAACTCTCTAGATAGCACACACAAACTTAAACTTGTGAATTAGAGCTTATTTTTAGTGTCATAACGGTCTCAGGATCAAGCTTACTGGTGATTTAAATGGAAGCTCTCTAAGAGACATTACACAAATACTCTGCTGGACACAATTTTGACCTGTTTACTCAACACAAAAGTTACAGAACAGAAAAGCAGGAGTCTAAGTCAGGTGACTACAGAACAGCAAATACACCAGAATAAAAATGAACAGAGTATTGGCATACTAAAAACGATAATTGTTTTACATTCTAAGTATTTAGTTTTGAATACATATATATACACACAGAGTCTTCATTTGGTGTTAAATGCCATATGAATAAACACATATCATTGTAATCCATCTTTGCAAAAGAAATAATGTAATGGTAACTTTTTCATATAAAAATAAGTACAAGAATTTTAAATCCCTGTCTCTTGTATTATTTAAAGGAAAATCAAGTCACTGAATCTAGTAGCTGGCCACTTTTGTGCTGAAAACCCTAACTAAAAAACTTTTTCCTTAATTGCTCTTCAATACTGACCTCTACAGCATAAGACAAATCAAAAAGAATTTTATCTTTGCCATACCAATTGGCAATTCACAATGAATTCCCAATTGATTCCTGTTCTCCTTCTTGGAATCCCTCCTCCAAGCCCCCAAATTCTACTAGGAAAAAAATCCAACACCACCCCTTCACTTCTACACCCATTTCAGCTTCGCTTCCTTCTTCATTTGGCAGCAAACTTCAGGCCCAGCAATGCAAAGGTTGCAGAAAGATGTCCGCAATGACAGCAGTAAGCAATTAAGCATATATAGTGGAATAGAACCATTTTTAAAAATTGTATTTTATGCATGCACATATACCCATAAATTACAACTGATAAAAGACTATACTGTGTGCTGCAAGTATCTCACAGTTCCTTTAAAATAAAAGTTACAAAGTTTCCCATGACTATGTTTGCATGTTTTTTTCATTATTGTACACTACCACACCAAGAAACCACAGATGTTTTGTTTTATGAGAGCATCTTACTAGTCTACGTGGCCTACCACACACACTTTATATAAACCACTTGAGCTAAGGAAAAGTTTTCATTTCTCTCCTGAAGTACAGTAGTTTGATAATGGCTGTATACAATATTGCCAGAAGCTAAAAACTGCATAGTTTGCCATATTTAATTGCTTCAGTAATCTGCTGAAACAAAATCTGTGTGAACAGCAGATCAGAATTTGCTGTTAATATTAGTATAACTGATGATGTGGCAACTCTAGAAACTTTAGAAACAGCTGCTGGAACAGTTCCTAGGAAAAAAAAAAAGCCACAATTCCTCAGAATTCTATCTCACAGAGTATAAGTTTGGAAATTTCATAAGCTTTCAAAAGACCTTTTCCTTAGGACATTTACATGGTCTGTAAAAGAATGTCAGTAATTTAGCACTTGAACTGTTTTAAGCAGAATTCAAGCCCAATCTAGCACAAGTTTCTTCTCCTTCAAGAAAGTGTTGTGCTTAGAATTATTTATTAGTAACACAAGTAATGCAAGAATTTTTACATGCATTTCTATAAAGCTATTTAGCTACAAAGCTAAAATGACTGCTGCCAAGTATTCCAGAGTTTAAAGAGAAAGTCCTGTTTGCCTTCTAACCTTGTACAGACTTGTAATTTACAGAAAAAAGTAGGGATTTGCCAGTATACTAAGAAATAAACTGACTGAATAGATTAGCTATTTGGTTTTGAATTGTGTAGAAATCTTTCTCTCAGTTCTCATAACTTGTTTATATGTCTTTCCAAGACTTTAGACTGATTTCAGTGACATACAAGAGACTGCATGACCAGCTTCAAGGAAGTATTTAAGACCACGTGCAAGCCAGGGATACGCAGATCTTGGCAGTGCCAAGAATTCAGCCACAGCTTCAATTCTGACCACAGAACATCCTAGCACCTGTACTTTTTTTAAAAGTACCTAAGTGCTAGCCACTTTACCTTAAGAATAATTTTGAAGTGGTCACAGACAAACCTAAAGCTGACCTAAAGCTGCACAAGAGACAGAGTCTCTCTCTCTGATACAGCTTGAACCACGCTGGCAGATCACTTAGAGCAGTACTAGAATTGGCATCCACCATCTACAGAGCAGTTCAGATGTTGAGGCACTTACCACAACTGAAAAGCCTAAAATTACCGACCTTCTCCAACCTGAGGGAGTCTAGGATGAATCCTTCTACTTCAACAGAGTGAGTGGCTTGGCCAGCATGTCGGATAGGTGCTGGAACAAATAGGGGTCATAAGACAGAGACAAAATAGCAAAAGGGAACTCATCTGTAGACCAGCAAGAAGAATTTCCTCGGGGGTAAAGAGTTCTGAGTTCCAGTATTTCCTTTGAGGGAGCTCATGTATTTTATGTTAATTGTTGGATAAGCAGCCTTTGGAGCACTGCCAAGGACTTTTCCTACGGAAATGGTCCCACTGGTGAAATACATGAGCAGGTTCTCCTCAGCCCATAAAATCTCCCTTCTTTGCCGGACAGTAGCTCAGCGTTAGTATTTGTGATTAGTGCACTCTGCTGGTCATTGAGATCACAGGATTCTACTCAGACTGAGGAAACCTATGAACCAGCTTTCTCAATGACTAGAAAGTTTTCTAGCGACTAAGCCACTAAACAAAAAGGACAGCATTTTCCTCAACAGAAAGAGGCATGCCTTCAAAGAAGGCATGATATTTTGAATTATAAGCAGTAAGACATCTCACACCTCATCCAATACCAGATAACTGGTCACATATCTCACCTTGTGCCTCACCTCCCCTTTAGACAGCTATAAAGTCAGCACACAGGAATATTAAATTGCCCTAAAGGAACTCCTAGATTGCTGCATAGCCCAGGGGATAGCACACAAAACAGATCTTTGGGGGTAGCTACTTTATTTCAAAGAGAAGCCTGGATCACCGCACTGGGCTGGCTGCCCACTATTTCAGACTGCTTTAAACACTGTAGTGCCTACGGCACTCAGTCACTGTGATTTCGAAAGTTTCCATTTAGGATTCTTTTTTATCATGGGTAAAGAAGGTCCAGGAGTGCACTTCAAAATATCACAACATACCTTAGGTAACACTAGCCTTTTGGACACAATACAGTAAAACCCCGAATGCTCACATCAGCTTGCTCATGCTAGCAAAAAGCAATTTTAAAGAAAACCAAGAAAACCAAGAAAAAAGGCCTAAGTGTTCATTTCTCTGATTACTGTGGGAAATACAGCTCCCGAAAGTAAAATTTTGCTTTACTGCAAGACTGCAGCTTGTTGTAAGACTTCTTTTGCAACAGCTAAGAGACACATGGGTTTTCTTCCCCTTGATACACCCTTGGTCACATTTTCCAAAATTAAATATAAATTTATTTAAATATAGCAGTGAAATTATAAGATTATTCTTTCAAGTTGATTTTTAACTACTCTCCAATTAACTCATTATACAACATTATCAAGATCAGACAAATATAAGGGCTCCTCTGGCCTCCTCTCCAAACTCTCTAGTTCTCCCGTCCTTATAGCCTTGACCACTAGCTAATTTACGTTAACACAGACACCCACCAGACAACATAACTACAAGTCATATAGTCATCCTGACTATTTCAGGGTTTGCCAGTTGAACGCCCTCCACAAATCGTATGCTTACTTCACAGAAATGCCACTTCCTAAAGATAAACACGTAGGTGACAGGCAGAACAGCACAGTTCTACCAGCCCCACAAGCCAACTGACCCGCTCACCAGGGTGGAAGAGGGATACTCTGCCTCCACCCCTCCTCCACACCCTTCCCATTCATCCCACGTTCCTGCTGTTCTCACTCCCTCTAAGACCCTGCTACCTTAAATCAGTATCGGTAGCAGAAAGCTACCCTAGCAAAAAAATTTCTGCACACAGAAGAGGGAGGCAGGACCATGTGGCTGGAATGGGTGAGGAGCAAGGAGAGCAAGGAGCCCCAGCTTCAGAACCAGTGAGTCCAGCTGCCCATGAAACCAGAGAAAAATCACACTTCTTCAGGAGCACGTCGCATGTATCTGAGACACCGCGTACTGAACAGCAAAGCAGTTCTTCACAAAAAGCCTTATATGAAAGGCCTTTCAATATTAAAAACTGACTCAGTCCCTATAGTTTAAAATGGGGGGTGGAAGGAAGTCATTAATAAAGAAAATCTTGAATTACATGTCTAAATTGTCACCTTAAGTCAATGAAAACACAGAGAGGTGTATCACACCTGAGTGATGTGACAGTCATAATGCTGAAGAAGGCTGAAAATAAGAAAGATCTTAAGTAACTGCAAATAAATACCACAAACAAGTCTTAAACTTTTTTTGTATGGAATGTTTCTCTGCAAAATGATGATCATTCAATGACAAAAAACTTTAACTTCAGATCAATTTAAAATTAACATATACAAGTATGCTGGACCTACTGTATCAATAACAGAAATATATAATGCACAAAGGACTAGCAAGGGTAAATAATCAGTTTTTTCACATTTAATGCACCTTAAAGGGTGCAGTTCCTGGCTATACAGGTCAGTTCAGCTTCAAAAGGAATGCATGACCCTCTCAAATTCCATCCTCCCCATTCTTTAATAATTCCACTTGATATCCCAGTTAGACCATGTTTTTTTCACTACTACACAGAAACTTCGGTCACGAAAACTGATTTACTTTTAAAAGCATACACTTGGCCTTTCAGCAATTCTTGAGTGATAAATGCAATTTCAGTAACTTTTTCTATTTGCATTTGTTACCTTAGCAGTGCCTGACCACTTAACGACAAACACGACACCTATGCATGCTACCAGGCCAACCCGACCTTTATATAAGCATTTCTAAACATCCATTTACTTCTGGTTTCACTGTGATAAAAGAGTCAAGTTTCACAGAATTACAGCTATAACTCAGACTACAGTTTCAGACTCTCAGAGACTGTATGTCAGTCTGTCTTCACAAGTTAAGATGATTTCCCATGGCTTTTTGTCTGATTTTTTCATAATCAGCCATGCTATCCGTCTTTGACTTTGCTGTACACCAGTCTAAATCCTTAGCCACATGTTCAGATTGCTTTCTGAACATGTCATTCATCTAAATTGCAGTCCAGATAGCTCAGAGGTCAGGATGTCAGCCCTAAATCTGAAGAGTAAAAGGGCCTGAGTATTGCCATGTGGAGTATCACAACACAACACGAAGTGTTGGGACCCAAAACACTACTGAATGGACTCTACCACCTTGAGCTTCATTACCAAGCTCCCTACATAACATTTTTTAAATCTGCACTTTGTTTAGCAGAATGAAAAAACATACATGTACACATATTACCCTGAAGATGTACTTTTACCTCAACTCTACCTTTTAGAGAGAAAAAAGACAAGAGAACACTTTAATCATGGATGACAAGCATTATGCAGATGTAAGCTTTTATTATGTAAAAACCATAGTTTTGTAAATAAAGCTCAACCTTTTCTAATTCGATAAGAGGTTTGTAACATCTTTATAGAGAGAAATTATTTTGGACACATGTAATTATTAAATACAAATTTAAAAGAAAAATTCACCTGATACCAAAGTTTCCAAACCCACAAGTTTGGCAAATTCAATTTCTATGTCCCATGGACAGAAACAACTCTCAACTTGGAGATTTAAATTTGCTTTACATAATACGATGCTTTAGTAATATTCAACTTCATCCATTACAGCACTTGTGTAGATACACATTAGAACACTTATTTTTAAAACAACTCATACAGACGTCATTTGCAGCAGTTTCACAGGCTTTCTGTAACTTAATTCCTTGAGGTAGCTGTAAGGAGAATTTAATTCTAAAAAAAGAAAAAAGGGGGGCAGAGAGATAACTGTATTTGTTGTCGTAATATGATATCGGTAGTAGAATATGACTGTAAAGACAGAACATAATGTAAAAAGCATGGGTTCTGAAGGAACACAGATCTGGGCCAGATCCCATTCAAAAGCTTCGGTTTCATACTACTGTATACTGCTATCAACAATGATAATTTTTTCACACTAAACACGAGCAATCTCTCCCTTTAAACTTGCCCTTGTCAATGGCAGTTCATGATTATGTGCTGCCATCTAGCAAACGTTTCCAGAAAAGCTTAACTTTGGAAGCTATTCTGTGACAAGACACCTGAAAATTCCCAGAAAGCTTTTTAAAATAGGAAACATATACAAGAAAGCAGTAGTTTTTTAAAAAAGATTCCTTCACTCTGCATGCTGGTAAAATCAAACACGAACAGGAGATGATAATACAATAAGGCTTAATACAGATGAACCCTTCAAAAGTATGATCATATGTGGTTGATACATAATAACCGCAAAAATAAACTTTTTCATTCTACAAGTTATGTTTACCCTCCTAGAAGAGAACATAATGAGTAGAAAATGGTAAGACATACTGCATTTTCCTCTTCCTTCTAAAAAACTGTAGTCTTCACTGTTTCACTTTGTTCTAACTGTCTGCAGTTTTACTTCTTCCCCCCACCAGTTCTTCCCTGGGCACAGAAATCAAAATGCAATAAGCCCATACAGGAATGGGATGTCTCAATTACAAACACATTTGTGTTTCTTAATTCTTTTCAATCTTAATTTTTTCAGTCACACAGTCACACTGAGACTATACCACATTATCTGCCTGCAGCACGATGGCTTCCTAAAATTACTGAACCTTGCTAACCGCGGGTTCTGCCAAGGTCTTGCTTTTTCTGTTATTATCTAGGTACAGCTACAATTAAGAGAAAAAAAGGAAAAAAGAACATTTACATGCTTTTGGCACAATAGCAATTTGTTAACATGAAAACAATGAAGTTTCATTAATTTTTTAATTAAGTTGTTATACTGATATAAACAAATCTACATGAAAAAAATTAAAATGGTGAACAGAATGTCTAAACTAATTATCCTGTGAATAGCTGAATAATTATGCCTGATTTCAACATTTTTCTCTCTTATTTCACCTCATCACAACAACTACAATTCCCTCTTATTTTCGCCCAAGGTCGTTACTGCTGTACAGTAACTTCAGATCCCATTCACACAGTCACCTGAACAGTACGACATTTTCATTCTTTGTTCCCTATTAGATCAGAACAGTTGGGAGTATGTTGCTTCGCGGAGGCACGTGATAACCAAATGACAGGTTTTTTTTAAAAAAACCCAACTTTTGAGGTCTCTACTCCCTTTCAAATTCTCTGAAATTAGCCAATGGGTTCAAAGGCTGTGAGAAAGGAAACACACATCACAGTCCTTTGTCTCATTTCCTTGGAGGATTAGATTTTTGTAAGAATAATATTCAACTTTCAAATTTCTTTGGTGATTAAGAAGTTAAATCATCACCCAACTAAATGTCCTTCAATTTGAAAGCAAACAAGCTAAACAAGTATATCTTATCTGTAAAAAGCAGATGCTGTGCAATTTTTACCTATGACAATACAGCTTATTGCAATGCTGTAGACACTCCACAACAGAGACATTTTTGGACATCAATAACTATGTGTTTTGTTAGTTACTAGTATCAAACATGTAACAGGCAGCAATGAAAATAAAGGTCATACAGCATTAAGAAAGGTACCAATTCATGTTACTGAGAAACACTGGTCTTAAACTATTACAGTTTATGCTATTAATTAGTATCAGACATCTGCCCTTGCCAGAATTAAAACCTGGAATCTGTAAATACAACACAGCTGAATTTACAAGGCCTTACACGGAACTACTGTAAAACCAGCTAAGACAAACAAGTTTATCAGCTATATAGGGGTCACAAAGTTCTTTCTGCAACAACTTCCATCATGTCTATTTGATACAGGCTAACAGAGGAAGACATTTGTATGATCCCCAGCATTGGTTGACTGTGGAATGCCAAAGGTGCATAGTATAGAGCTGCTTTATAATGACAGTAAATCTTTCCCTTAACGAATTGAAAGAATACACAAGAAAATTCCAATAGTTTAAAACATTAGACTTTCTAAAATTATTTCTTTACACATACTTAAATTCCACCACTTCACTTTCGTTAGAGGAAGATAAATATTTCTTACCAGTAAACCACATTATTAAAAGGGCATCTCGGTAATAAATAAAGAGGATATGAAGGTACTGGTAAAGAAAATATTTATTTCCGATTTTATGACTAGTCATCATAGTAATTAATACAGGTATGATCTTATGAAAAGGCATAGGTGTAGAAATGGAAAAAATTGTTTAACCTATTCACACTAGGTCTCCATCCTTCTCTTAGACAGCTTGACCTTCTGCCCCTCGCGATAAGATGGCATCCAGGTCTTCAGTCTCTGTACTAACTTACATCTCTGATAGATTGTTACTAGAGAGTGTTTACTTTTTGTCTGAGCTCTGATGAAAGCTCGCACCTCCAGAAAAATCTCAGAAACTTACTTTCAGTTTCCTCTTAATATAGGGCCATGTTCAAACTGTAAGAATTGTCCACTAGGGACACATCCCCAGTGTCCTTACTGAAATTTTTCAATCTTTTGTACAGAAGCTCATTGTATTCTGTCTTTTTCTGAAGAACTGTTTGGTCATTCCTCAATCAAATCATGCTTCTTTTTTCATCCCTTCTATAGGAGTACCTCTTTGGTGAAAGACTATGAATCGCCACCTGAACTTGATCAATAATAAAAAAAATCCCTGCTTCAACAATGAATGAAATACTCTCTTCTTTTTTTGGTGATTTACAGGCATATTTCAATGTGAAATCACTCAAATTTGAACTTATGTTTGTTAACAGCACAGACCAAAAGCTTGTAAGAAGTTACAGAGTAAACATTTATATTTTATGTAATAACAAACTACAATTTTTTCTGACAAACAGGCCACCTCTCACTAAATTCTTGATTTGCAAATCAACCTCTCTCAGAGTTACTATGCAGTTAGAAAACAAAACTTACTTTAAATACAAGTATAATCTGAAAATGCTCATATCATCTGTCATTTTGGTCCTGCTGATGACATATAGTAATTTTAACCACACTGTGAATTATCTAGGAATCCTGGAAGTGCACAATGCAATCTGCAGAAGCTGATGTAACACATGCTCAGCAGCACTGTCAGCTACTCCTCAGGTGTTCCAGCAACATTTTAAAGAGGCCTGTTGTGTCAGATTTATCGTACACAGTGATTTGCAGATGTGTAGGCAAAACCCACCAGAACTGAAACACACCTAACTAATTTAATTCGCGCTGCTGAGAAGGAAAATAATTCTGAAGGAAATATGAAACACCAAACTTCTTACAGAACAGAAAAAAGTCAGTTCTAACCCACTAATTTCTCATTCTCAGACCCTCCACCTCCAAGAAAATGGGGCAACATCACACTTTTCCTATCCAGGAGAGAGGCAGCTGAGACTTTGATAGGCCCGCGAGAATCACCTGTAAAACTTCAGTGCAAACACAAACACGGTAAGACATGTCATGATAGGACAACGACTCAATGACAGGACGTTCAGCCGGAGCACACATGCCGACAGCTGCGCAGCACCCCGCTAAAGGCAGTTTATCGTCGCAAGACACATCTTTACTTTCACCACGCAGCTCTCTGGCTGAGCGCCGGCACGCGGCGCGGCCTTGCCCAGGGGGGCGGCGGCGACTGCCGTTGCAGGCCACATGGCGACAGCCGCGGCCGGGGCCGCCCCCGGAGCCTTCCCCGTCGCTCCGGGCAGCCACGCCGGCCGCGGGAAGTGTCGGATCCGGCCCGGTTCGCTCGCAGGGTGACACGCCGCCACCCAGCTCTGCCAGTTCCCTCCCTTCCCCTCCCCTCCCGGTGCCTGGCCCCCTCCAACGGCCGCCGCCTCCGCCTGCCCCGCCGGGCCCTCCCCGGCCCAAGCCTCCCCAACCGCCCCCGCCGGCCTGCTTCGCCCGCACCAGAGGACGCGGGGGCGGGTAGCTCACCTCGTTGTTGAGGTTCAGCACGGGAGCCATGGCGCCGGGCGCCTACCCGCAGAGCTCCGCCGTCCCGCTGTCCGCCCACCGCCGCCCCTCCGAGCGCTCCCCACGCCGCCGCAGGGGCAGCGCGAAGCGAAACCCCGCGCATGCGCCGCGCGCGCCTTGGCCGGCTGACGCTCTGTGGTCAGAGCCTCTCTAGGCCGCTGCTCGAATGCCTCGGTCCTCCGGCTCCGCCCTAGCCGGCGCGGCTTCCGGTTTGTGCCTGCGCGGATTGCTGGGAGGGGAGGGCGGAGGTGCGCAGTCCCATTTCTTTTAGAAATGGGGGTTAAAAAAGTTTTACTTCTGGTTCTCGCGGGTGATAAGCGACCTGGGTCAGGAAGAGGATGCCTGACCTGACCTGACCTGTCCGGGGCAGTGTTAGGGGCAGCTCTGTGGAAAGGGCTGGCCTGGGCGCAGGGTGAACCCCAGACTTCTCCCTTGCGCCGTCCCCTGGCTGCGTGTCAGACCTGAGCCTCTAAGCTTTTCAACTAAAGAAGCATCCGCCCCTCAGAATAGTCTATAGTCTCAGAAGTAATCTGGGATTCTTGCTTTTTTTGTTTTGCTGCTGTTGTTACAGAACTAGGCTACAAAAGATCAGGTGTGATCAAATGGTGAACAGTGCCGTATTTTGAGGCTTTGCTTTATCCTCTCCCCCCTTGCATTTCCCTATTGTAGAACCATAGAATCATTTAGGTTGGAAAAGACCCTTAAGGTCATTGAGTCCAACCGTGAACCTAACACTGCGAGAACGACCACTAAGCCATGTCCCTCAGCACCATATCTACCCCACTTTTAAATACGTCCAGGGGTGGTGATGCCACCACTGTCCTGGGCAGCCTGCTCCAACGTTTGAGAACCCTTACAGTGAAGAAATTTTCCATCCTAAACCTCCCCTGGCACAACTTAAGGCCATTTCCTCTTGTCCTATTGCTTGTTACTTGGGAGAAGAGACCCACACCCACCTCACTACAGCCTCCTCTCAGGTAGTTGAGGAGAGCGAGAAGGTCTCTTCTCAGCCTCCTTTTCTCAAGGCTGAACAACTCCAGTTCCCTCAGCCGCTCCTCATAAGTCTTGCGCTCCAGACCCCTCACCAGCTTCGTTGCCCTTCTCTGGACACGCTCCAGCACCTCAAAGTCTTTCTTGTACAGACGGACCCAAAACCGAACACAGCATTTGAGGTGGGGCCTCACCAGCGCTGAGTACAGGGGGACGATCACTTCCCTAGTCCTGCTGGCCACACTACTCCTGATACAAGCCAGGATGCTGTTGGCCTTCTTGGACACCTGGGCACATTGATGGCTTATATTCACCTGACTGTCAACCAACATCGCGAGATCCTTTTCTGCCAGGCAGCTTTCCAGCCACTCTTCCCCAAGCCTGTAGCGCTGCATGGGGTTGTTGTGACCCAAGTGCAGGACCTGGCACTTGGCTTTGTTGAACAAAAGCAGCCACCATTTTCAAACTGCTTTTTAAAATTTTGTCCTGGTTTGAGGTAAAACAGGACCAATTTTGTTCAGTAACTCTGCTTTCTAACTAGGCCTCTTCTAACTGCTGAAATTAACAGCATATTGTGCAGAAAACTGCTCTTTCTCAGAGCGATAAGACCCATGTTTATAGCTGATGCCAAGGCATGGCGTGCAGAGATGCTGTTGCTTAGACTTATTGCGATAACGACCAAGGCCAGACAACTTTGTTATTTGCCCCGTTGGAGGGTTGGAAGCGGAGAAGTGTAGAGGGGTCCCATCTGTGGGGAGGAGCAGACAGGACAGGTGACCCAAAACTGACCAAACAGTGTATTCCATCCCATCTGCATCATGCTCAGTATAAAAGCTGAGGGATCAAAGGGTCAGCATCCGTAGTTTTGGTCTGTTTTCCGTTTTACGGCTTCACCTTCTTCTCCAGCTTGCTCGGGCTTTTGCTCTTGCTGGGACTCTTGCTTT